>JAVSBS010014487.1:94339-147659 GCA_033124195.1 Coracias cyanogaster | reverse complement strand
ACCTGCAAACTTTGAAAAACTAGTTCAGAACATGTATTTTTCTTAAAGTTTATGCATGAATTGCTGAAATTGATAGCTGAGTGACATGGAAGTTTTCCTAACCAGGAGTGCTCTCCTGTCTTGACCATTCAACTCTTGAAGAGCACATATTACACAGATCAGAGTTTCTGCTATGAAGGAAGAATCAAATTATAAAATACGTGACAAAAGTTGTTGTAAAAACATATATAATGTTTCATCTGACTGTAATACCTAAGAGTATCAGGGAATGAATAAGGAAACAAGATCCCATTTTGATAGTCCGACATACACAAGTGATGGTATTTATGAGGAGTAAGTGTGGATGCATAGGGAGCTAACAAGGTAGCAAACCAGCCACATCATGAAAGGCAGTAGCACAACATAGAAAAGCCTAACCTCGATTTTCTTCCAAGCACTGTGGTCAGAGGCTGTTTTAAGGAAGACAATGAGAAATGTGGAAAGCCTTTTTGTATACCCTCGGGGTAAGAAGAAAATACTTATTTAAAACTTTCACAAATGGATGATTAAAGCTGCCAAATAGGAGGAGATTGGTGGCAAAACCTAACTTCTGAATAATATGAACCAGATGGGATATTCGTGAGGGACAGGTTATACAGGTGTTTAGAAGGAAAGCTTTTATACAACACATTTGCTGAAGGAAAACCGGCAGCAGGACACACAAGAAAGGATATGTGGTTGAAGCAAAAGGCTCTGTGAAGATATTCTCAAAGCAACACTTTGAATAAATACACACAATGAAAGCCAACATTTATCACAACTCAATACACCCAAGAATTTTCATCCTCACGCATCAAGTCTACAAGCCCAACCCATTTACTGACACACCCATTTACAGCCAGGTAAGTTGTTTATCCTAAAACATTAGCAAAGTGAATACATACATTAAACTATTATTACTTGATTCCAGGACTCAGGTCTCTATAATGATAGAGGCCTGTGGGATTTTGTTTGATTACCCACAAACTCAAGAAAAAGTTGCATTAAAATAGATTTTCACAGCTCTAAGGTTTATACCACGCAGTTCTTATTAAGAAGAGGAAGCTCAACACAAACACTTTAAAATAATGTGAGACTATAGGTGAAAATACTAATAAGCAACCGCAGAAACAATTGCAATTTTAAAAATCTTTCAGGACATTTTTTGAATCACTTGCAGAAGAATTCATATGAGACATTCCAGGCAATGTTGTGATTTAAAGAGAAAATACTTAATCTTACAATTGCAGAGAACATGCTCACACTTGGGCTGCATTTTTTCACCACAACATTTAGCTTCCATAATTACTCATTATTTATATTTGCATTAACCCCTGTAACTCTCTGCTGTTTCTCACTCCCACTATCCTCTCTTCTTTCAAATTACTCTTCAAATGGAACCAAAGAAAAAACCCTCCCATCTTTAGAACTGTAACCATGTAAACATAGTAATAATCACCTTGCCTTACTACCTTTGTCCTATCACTTGTTACACTCACTTGTTGTGTAATATCTTGTTACCCTCTTAACCTTCAGCTGATTCCGGAAGGCAGATGCCTGTGTTTGTCTGGAGCATCACTGATTTACACTGTTCTCTTTAGAGCAGGGACTGCTGTGACACTTACTGTAGCAAAAGCAACGGGATCTTCAGAGAGGCCTGAGGGCAATTTTATGAAAAAGAATAAATAAAGCAATAATTAATGATGATGAAAGTTCATTATGCTTAAAACTGCAAACTGTGGAGCCTGAAGGTCCTTTAAGAAAAGCCTGATCAAGGCTAATCCATTTGGAAGGACGGAGACAAGATGATGTTCATGGCAAGAATACTATAGAAACCTCTAGATAAGGGAAATACAAGACTGAAACTGATAGGCAGGAATCACATTTGGACTCCTGATCTGTTAAGATGCTCCTTGGCTTTGTTTTTTTAAGCAATATTTTCTGTAGCTGATGTACAACTGTATTATTTTAATACTATTTAAAAGTGTGTTTTCTCACCAGGCATCATTCCAAGCCCTCACATCTGTGACTTTTATCTTGTTGCATGTTTGCTTCTAAATTTGAAAAATGTATTTAACTACAGGTGTTAATTCTTCCTGGGTTTAGCCCCAGGACCACTGTAAAAACAAACCTTTTAAACTTTGAGTGAAGGTGGGTATGCACAAGTAAATGTCTTTTTCCTTAATACGAAATAAACCAAACCATTTCAAATAGACTTAAAAAATTTCTTAATACTAAAACATTCCCCTAGATAAATTCAATATCCAAATCACTGATATTTGCTTGAGAATAAAAAGTAAAGAAAGTTATGACAGTCAATAAACAAAACATCTTTTAAAAAGTGTAAAAGACTTCCTGCCTCTTAATGAAGAATTCATCTTCATCAAGATGCACTAGCTTCTTCATTTTTACCTTCATTGTCACAAGAATAATATTTTTTAATATGTTTCAGATATGAAAACATGTATTCAAGCCACTGATGGCAATTCCATTGTTTACCTGATGGCCTAAACTGTTAAATTTTGACAATTTTAAAAACAAAAATTTAATTAAGCATTGAATTCTCTTATTCAACAGAAAGCTTACTTTCCTCATTTTACTTTATTTTAAATAGAACAAAAAATTCACAAATCAGTATATAATGGCCCACCTAACATTAGCTGTGGAGGATTGGGATCAAGAATACACTCTTTTTCTGCATCTTCCTTGATTCTGTGGTGAGTGCTCTTTTTTTCTTAGTCTAGTATCTACTACTGCTCTGACCATTTCTTTGTTCATGGGTTTATAAATGTTCTTGGTATTCCCTGTCCTTGACTTAAAAGGATTAGTGAATGAAAGATCTTGGAGCTGATGAGTGTATATTACATGATCTGTAAAGCAACTGCAAAAATTGCTATTGTTTCTCCTTTGGAGGAGCAACCCTAAAAAGAAAAAAACCCGAATCCAACTTTGAATAATTATTGTATAAATGATTTAAAAACATATATATTCTACTAAAGTAAAAGAAATTCTGCTCTTATCCAATATTTTTGACTTGTCAAAGTCTTTTACACACATGCGACTCCTGTACTTGAAGCCTAGGACACCATTACCATAATATGAAATCTAAGATTGATGTTTCTGTCACATCCTAGTTTAAACTTATAAAAAGTCAAATGAAATCTTTGATATATCATTTACATCAAATAAAATAGCAGTAATTTTTAAGTTTTAATTACTGAGCCCATAATTATTATATGCAGTAAACTTATTATGGACTATAAAAGTTTGGCATGCCTAAACACATTTTTACTTTGGTATAATTAAAAACAATCCCAAAGGCTAACCTTGCTAAATATAAACAATAATATATTATTTTTATACAAGGAATAGGCTTATCTATCCCTCCATTTCTCTTCATCTTTCTGCCTTATTTGAAAAGATGTGAAATCATACCTTATATAAACCATGATGCTTTATTGATAATCTTTAGCTGATTCTACAGGAGTTGTGTGGCTCTACAAATAGAATCTACAAGAACTTGAATAATGTCTCTCAGCAGAATCAGCATCATCAATAGCAGAAGAGGAACCTAAAATTTCCCTGGTTTTCTCCTTGGCCTGCCATGAGAGACAGTTTAACACATATTCCAGGCACAGAAGGTTAACACTGGATCCATAAACCACCAACTGTGGTCTTCTGCTGTCAGCCTCATCTCACCCCCAGAGGACTGCCCATAATGTACACAGGATAGCTTCAAAGTAAATGGCAGTAATCACAAATTCCAAGCTGGAACGTGCGTTTTGACCCGAAGACTACTTTTCACTTTGCATTTTTCCATTTTTAATGTTTATTTTTAACTGCATATCAATTTTTAATCTGGCATGTGGTAAATGAGGGGGAGGTCCTGCAGCCATCACGCATGGAAGGACTTCCTTCAGCAGCTTCCTTTTCCAGCTTCTCAGAACTTCCCAGTAAAGGTGAAAGGGATGCGCAGTCTTCGTCCATTTGCACCAGTAGCCTCCCTGGTTAGTGTTGAACACTGAGTCATTTGTTCTGCATCAGCACCACGTGGCTGTTGATCTATGATCCACTGGGGATCAGCTCAGTCACAGGTAGCGCTGGTGTGAAAAACACCTTTAAGACGATTATTTTGGAATTCCTGACTTCCCTTCTTCCTAAGCAAGGCTGGGTGGAGGTTTACATTTTCCCATTCCTTAGCAAAGTCATGGTGGCCCGTTTGCAGTAAAGCACTGGTGGCTTTAAGTTTTAAAGGAAGCCCCATCACTGCCATCCTGGTTGACCTGAGTTTTTGGCAAGTATATAGAGTCACCATTGAAAAAACCCAATTTTGTACAAAGAGAATAGATGAGCAGTACCCATATGGATCAAACCAAAGATCTTTGTCACCTAGTGTCTCATCTTCGTCCAATGCAAAAAGCAGATAGCTTCAGGATACTGTAAGCCTGGGGTTAGTGTACAGCAGCAGCTCCTTCAGGGGCTTCCCTGGCTTCAGAGCACGGCTTCCTGAGCCAAAAGCACTGCCCTTGTTTTTAATAACCACTGTTCTATTTCTTTCAGATCCAGAACCGTGCAAAGGTACTTTCAGCCCCTAGGAGGAGTGCTGGCTTCCTCTGGCCATTTTCCTGGCTATTCTCACTTGGTGGCCCTTTATTTCCCCAGAGGAGGACAGGTACAAATGCTACCTCAAGTCCTGGTGTGCCATTTCTTTAATCTTTTGGGTTTAAACAGTTGCCAGAGTCCTTCTCAGCTGACTTGAGAGATTTGTTTTCTTGTGGAACTGACATCTTCCAAGTGAAAGCAGTGAGACTGTCCTGAGAGTAGTCCTTCTAGCAGCATATAAATGGAGTGATTAATCCACTGGATGCACTCCTCTGTAATTATAAGTAATTAAAGTCAAATCTGCAGATGATAATACTTCTGTGTGCTGTAAGGGAAGATGTAAAAAGCGACTGAAGTGGCTATCTTTAAAATGACATTAAATCACTGATTGTTTCTAAAGACAAGAATAAAAAAACAAAATAATGTTTTTTAAAGTGAACTTGCAGGCTCTCCTGACACTAAACCTGACTCAGGGACACAATAAAGAGGTATTTTATGATATAAACTTTAAAGATTTTTAGTAATCAATTTTAATTAACTAATAAAGTAGAAAACATGATTCTCTGCTGTCTACAATTTAAATGAAAGTGTCAATGCTGTAATATTTGCAAAAATAAACCCATTGATGTGTAGGAAAATCATTAGTATGTATCAATTTGAATATGAAGATATTGAAAAATACCTCTCCGGTACCTACTTTGGTTTTGGTGTTTTGTGTTTTATGCTTCAGCTTGGTCCAGCAGTCTCATGTCTTTTCAGTATTACATTACTTTTTAAAAAATTTGCTTTTTTGGGATCCTTGACTGAGTTTCTTAAATTTGCTAGTAAGCTTCTTCTAAAATAGTGTTTGCTGTCTCTTCTGTTTCTGTCATACCTCATTAAGGCGATCCTATACACATGTATGCTTAATTAAGGCTTTTCATTAAAATAAGCCTTTAATCCAGAGGTGCTGGGCCTTAACTGAAACTCAGCGAAGATTAGTGTCCTCTCTTATTTTGGTTTTCACTTTTACTGTACTTCCTACTGTTTCTAAATGAAAATGTCTGTATTAGTGTTAGCTAGTGCATGGTCAGGAAGAAATTAAAATTCATACTGCAGTTTTCTGGAGAGTACCATGCCTCAGTAATTACCGTTTCTTAATAAGTGCCACCTTTTACCAAGAGCCTGCACTTCAAATGCAAAAGGTTGCTTTAAACACTCCAAGGACATTAACATAATGAACATGCTGCCTGTTTTGAAGGTGAGTAATAACTGACTAATGATACCTGGTTTTATCCATGTGTATAATTTCAAAATGTTAATTGTGTGCTTAAATCGTGCTGAAATCATGGATCTGTCTAGAATGGTTGAGTTTTACAGAACTCTTTTAGAGAGGATTTAGGAAAAATGAGAATTTTAGCCGCAAGTTAGCAACACTCATCTGAGGTACCATATGGCGTTGTAGATTTTAAAGTCTTTTTGCAGGAGTAAGACCCATATTCAACATCTTCTGCTCTTCTAGAACAAAATGCACTAACCAAAGAGCTAATCCATTTTCTTCTTGTAGAGCTGCAACCGAGCACGGTACTGCTAATTAGCAGAGGCAGGTGGCCTCCTGCCATCAAGGGCTGGAGAGTAACTTTTCAGGAAGAGCTAATAAATTGTGTGGGTTGAATAAGTTTGCCAGAGAAGCGGCAATGCTAGGGCAGAGGTTTAAACTAAGCTTTCTGGTATAGCAACTGCAATGAGCTTCACAAAAACTGGGCCTTTGTAGCATGATACTGTCTGTAATGTGTTTTTACACTTTGCCATGTCAGAGGAGTGTAATAAAAATATTCATATATTTCATAGGAATGTAGTACATTTGTGGAGGCTACTTTGAATTGATCAATATTTGAATAGTGATTTTAAAAGCACATGTTATAAAAATCTGTACTGACACAGTAAGCAAAGCCAGTGCTGCAAACAGCAAGAATGGTCAGTGCTGTACCTTTTATAAGGAAGGGCTGGCATGTTGTTGCAGTGATGTTGGGCTATGTTATTGTCTCCAAACCAAGCTCCAGGGTGTAGATGGTGAATAGGGTGGATAACGACCTTTGTATGCACAAAGATACAGATTTCTTTTTTTTTCCGCTGGAAATAAGAAGGTTGATGCTGCTGAAAGTGTGCAAGCCAATAATTCTTCTAAGAATCAAGTGTGCTGCTGTCATAAATGATGAGAATTGAATCTGAATGTGTTAAGGAGGAATTCCATCTTGAAATACTTCTCCTGGCTGAGGAAGGCAGGTTTTGGCAAATCTGCACGTGAGCTGTGCGTTTGACTCAGCAAGGAGCAGAGCTTTGTAGTTTTCCTGTTAAAGGTTTTTTTTTTTTAAGAGAACTGAGTCAGTCTTCCTTAATTATAAAAATACAACATCTGCTCTTTCTTCACAGAAGTTTGAAAATGTTTTACTCTGCTTACTACTTGTTCACTTGTATATTAGGTATATATATTTGTTTATATGTTTGTGCACACACAGACACACTATGTTATTTTCATTGTTGTGTTGTTTACTGTTTGCATTTTTGGCCAGTTTCTATAATTCTGAGGCATGTGCTCCCAACTCGGTAGGAAAGTTGGATAGTTTTAGTTTGTAAGGGTAGCAGAGATGTTATCAGGTCTCATTTAAAGCCCTTTCAAGTCAGTGAAAAGGCTGTCAATGGTTTGTAGTTGAATTAAAAACCTGTTAAGTAAATATTATTTCCTTCTCAGGGAGGAAAAGCTTAATTTAAGGGGAAAATTGTATATGTACATCTTGGGAACTAATTAGATTCCAAGCAAAACGTGATTTCATGCATGACCATTAATTTTTATTGAGCATATGTCATAGTGAAATTCTTTTTACTTCAGTAATCCACATACTAAGATTTATAGACCTGTAGTGATTTATGTTTGTAAAACTTGCAAATATTTTATAAGATTGCATTGGAAATTGCGTAGGTAATGTTACTTTAAAAAGAAGAAAACTAAAAGGTCTGGTTTGCAGTATTTCTGATGCCTGTATGGTACTGGGTTGTGTAATGCTGTAGATTTATGAATGTTTAGGCTTGGGTGGGTCTGTGAAGCGCTGCCTATGTTCTAATCTGTAATTTCCGGTTAGATGAATATTTGCTTGATGGAGACAATTTCCACTTTGTGGGAAATCGGTTTAATTATGTAAAGGGTGAATTTTCTACAAACGTGTACTGCAAAGTCCAAGCCTTGAATTCATACCATTGTCAGGGTTTAATGCACTGATATTGTTTCTTCGTCTGTGTTTGTCTTTGGAGAGGTCCTCATTCCTTGAGGATGAAGTAAAACTCTGGTTCCATCACTGCGGTCTTCAGAATTAGCCCTAAAAACACAGGATTCTTTTCCTGGGTTGATGAAAGTAATTTCTTGTTTGCTGTGTCAAACAAAGCATGCTATTTGTCACATTGTGGTTTGTGTATCTTTTAAGAAGCTTTCAACTTTGATCTGAGTCAAGGTACACTCAGTAGCACAGATGACAGAAGTAACAAACCAGTGATGTGCATTGATTGTCATTCATACAAACTCTTTAAGTCAACAAATACTGAGACTTAGATGTAGAAAACCATATTGCTTTTGAGGGGGCTTGTGCATTCTTGTGAGAAAACGCAGACCTTTGCTTTTCTTGTTTCAGACAAAGGTGTGGAACAATTTATTAGGTAAGGATTCAGTTCAGCGTCTACAATCAAAAGGTGCCTCTTCTAGTCCAGATTCTGGGCCTTGCTTATATTTTCTAGGTAAATAGCTGCATTTAAAAGACATTATAGAGGTGGGCTCAGTAGTAGCACATAAAAGCTGCTTTCTTCAAACTGTCATCACAGAGATTTTCAGAGCGTGCTTTTAATGCTTCCAGGACTGGAGTTTGTGTCTCTTGCTCCCTGCCCCTGCCTCTTTCTCTGGTAAATGCTATTTGAAACAGGGGTGTTTTTTAAAATGCAACTTTCACCTGCTTTTTACCTGGTCTGTAGGGAAATTAACCTTTTGTGTAACAAGACAGAGGGTTAGAAAACTGTTTCACACAATTACCATTTTAAGAGAATGCAAAAAACCAATTACAACCAGCAAGCCGCTGTTCTGAGTGGTGGTGTGATTCTGAAAGTTATGTCTTGCCATATGTTAAAACTTCGAGGTTTGAGGCAAAATTTGATCATCCAGCCTGACCTTCAAAGACTGCGCAAGGCATTTTATGCAGTTAGCAAAGTTTAGAACTTAAATCATTTGTTTAATTCATATCTTTCAGAAAGCCATTCAGTTTTCATCTAAAAATTTTATAACTTGGAGGAGGTTGTTTGTTCAAGTGGTTAATTATCGTGGCTGTTACTCTTTATTATATCTCATTTGAATGTGTCTGGCATCAGCTTCTAGCCATTTGCTCTTTTTATGCCTTTCTCAGCTAGGCTGAAGAGCTCTTTATTAACTGGTATTTTCTCCTTGAAAAGATACATTAACAATGTCATCAAGTCATCCGCCAATTTTTGTTGCTAATCTGAATAGATTGGGTTTGTCAGACTACTCTTGAGACGTGCTTAGGCCTAAAATATTTTCCTGTCTTTTTTTTCACCCAGTGAATTATACAAATTTTTAACTTTAAAAAATTAAGATACCTCAACAATATAGTGTTCTGTTCTTTGTTTCATCTGCAACTTATACAAAGCAAAAATATTTCATATTCTCTTGTAGTATGACATGTTTCCTGACAGCACAAAAGTATGTGCAGCAAAAACCATTCTTCACAAGAAAGAGTATTTTTCCATAATTTTTCTTTTCTTCTCTTGGTATTTTCAGATGAAACTGTCCCATTTCTCACATGCTGTTCAGACCTCTCATCTTTGCAAAATATACACAAGAAGAGGAGATAGACTCAGCGACTGCAGCTGTGGTGCAGCAAAGGTGAAAAGACACCTCTAAAAAGAAACATTTCAATAAAACAATAAAACTTGGAAATACAGATGTAAAAAGCTTAAAGGAAACTCTGCCTTAGTGTCTGGCATCAAGATAATGTAGGTATAAGTTACCACTTGTGAAATATGGTGCTCATGAAAAAAATCAATGAGGTACAGTAATTAATTTCTGAATACCATGTAGGACAGACAGATTGGGATGTGGAAGTGGGAGGCTGTTCTATAAATCCCGTAGGTTTTTTCCAGGCAAGAAAAGTGAAGAGTGTATGAGACCATGAGAGAATATCTGGACTTGAATACCTTGAATAGATTAAGTATGACAGTAAAACACACAAAGCAAAGACTGTTTTCTTCTCCAATGGGATTTTAAGGAGAGTGTGATTAGAGAGAGGTATATGACATCATTCAAGGTCATGTCAAAATGTGATATACAACTGAATATAAACTAAGCACCTTATAAACCTGAGGTTTCTAACACATCTGAAACTTGGAATGTGGCTTTTGGCATGTATTTTAAATAATGAGTTTTTATTATTATTTCAAAGGCACATCCCTGTATCACAAGTGTAATTAATCTCAGATAATTTAGAGGAAATCTGAAGAATGTTTGGAGTTATAGTAATAGTGTACTGGAAATACATGAGGAGTCGCAAGGGCACAAAGGGAACAAACTGAAAAGACAAAAAGCTTGTGCAGAAACAAAGTGTTTTGGCTGCTTAGAACTTGAGCAGGGCAGATTATAAGAAACTACCTGCCTTAGCATTTGGCATTTACAAACAGCGAGTGTTGCCAACAGCAATGATGTATATACAGAGTTTGCAACAACCCATGGAATTAAATGACAGTGAAAGTAATTCATGTGGCATTCATCCAAAGAATCTGAAGGAGCTTAAGTATTGCTAACTGAATTCCTATTAGAACTTAGGTAATTAATCAGCAAAATGTGATAGAAGAGAGGAAAACTGAAGGTAGCCAGCTTCATGCAAAACTGTTTTGGGGGAAATGCTTCTGAGAATGATTCCAGGAATCAGAATTGTGAACCTTTTTTGGTGTCAGAACACTTAACTGATAAAATTGTTACGGGTAAAAAAACTATAAAGAACCTGGATGGAGTATAATTCTAAGGCAGAAGAACTGTGACTGTAGCAACAGTACATCTTGCTGCTCCAGCCTTATATTTTAAATTTAATGGAGAAAGTTGGCAATACAAGTACACATGTAGTTTTATCAAAAATTTATGAGTTCCACAAAAGATACTAGATGAGATTTTAAGACACCACTAATTAAAACACGTGATCTTGATTATTAAGGTGACACAAATAAAGCCAAAGTGGGGAAAACTAAGTTGGTGATAGAAAGCAAAAAATTTTCTCAGAAAAATAAACCAGTCAGTGGAGTTTCCAAGGATCACTGTGAATGCATTTAAATTGCCATTGAGACAAGCAAGTGCCATGTCTTGTTCTGACACAGCACAGTAAGTGGGTCTTATTACCTGAGAGGCCGTCCAGGCTAAGCTACCTGCTTCCCTTCCTGAGCTGTGCCCAGCCGTGGAGGTACCACAGCCCAGCCAGCGCTGCACCGAGCTTTTTGTGTGTGCCTTCTTGTCAATCTGTGTTTGGAGGAGAGGCTAGAAGTGGAGACTAACATCATCCCAATTTGCTGATGAAACAAAATAAAGCATTTTATCATGACATGTCTAAGACAGAAGCCCAATCTCAAACACAGGAAGGGTCAAGGGGGAAAATAGAAATGATTAGAGGCATGTGGGGAGCTTCTTTACAAGTAAATTAAGGAGAATGGTCCAGATTTGCAGCTGATGAAAATTGGCACAGTTCCACTAGAATCAATGGCACTGCGCCCATTTACACCAGCAGAGAATCCACCCCAATGCTTTTTTAATATGAAAAACCAGGGTGATTATAGCGGAGACCTGAAGTAAAAGACCACTATAATTACAAAAGCAAGGCTGTGGAGGTTCAGAAGTGCCAGAACTGACACTACGTGCTTCTTTAGAGAAGTGCTCTTTTTTTCAGCATTGGTTAGGATCAGTTTGTACAGTCAACGCAAAGTTGCTTCCTATTTTTTGCTGTAGAATGCAGATTTCTCCTGTCTTATCCCAGTCTGCTCTGCTCTATCCCTCTCTCCTTCCTTTTCCCACTTCCTATTCTATACTCCACTGGCATCAGGAAGGTTTTCTTTAACTATTCTGCTTGGGTACCACAGACTGAAAAGGGGAGAGCAGTGAGAGCATAGGAGGCAGCTCGAATGTCCATGCTGCTGTCAAGATGTGCCTGCTCATCTGCCATCATGCCCGAATTAGCTTTAAGGTGGGGGACTCGCCTCCTGCCTCTGAGGCTCTGCAATACAGAGCCTAGCGAGAGCTGTAAAATCTTTCTGGAAAACTAAGTTAGCACTTAGGTGGTTGGCCCACACTGAGCGGAAGGCAAATTAAACTGCCTAGGTTGTATTGCCCAGATGTGCATCCACAGGTCTTAGGCTGCAGTGTAAGACCAAAAGCCACAGCTTTTCTGTTCTTGCTCCCTGTGCTTCTTACACTGGTATCGCCTGGTTGCAAGTCCTGCATAGACTTTCAGGACAAGAATAAAGAACGGTCAACTGCTGGGCTTAAAATAGAGTTGATGTGGTTTTATTTTCAGAGCTCTGGGAGGATGGAACATGTTAGCAGCAGACAGAGGCTATAAATCTGCCAACTCTGACAAGACTCCTTTGAGATATGTAGAAGGACACACGCAAATTTATCTCTTTTCTGTAATTGTCGCACTAACAATATCAGTGAAAGGTGCTGATTTTTGAATGCAGACAAGACAGTTTTTCCACTCACATGGAAGGCTTTTACAGAAACTTCCCAGAAAATTTTCTTCCTGAGACAGAAATCTGGCATGGAAATCATTGAAGTTTGGCAAGGTTGTAAGCAACTGAAAAGATGTAATAAAGTGGTGTTAAACCACTTAATTATAAACATAGTTACCAGCTAAATAATTTGCATAGTGAAGATGTGCTTGATGAGACTAATTGCACTTCCGGATACTACCTGAAATAAAAGGTGAATTAATGAGAGGGAAACACAAAGTTAATGAGAGTTAATAAGATACAAGCATACATGCCTATAGATCCATCCACACGGGGGAGAGAGAGAGGGAGAATCCACATTGCTTCTGAAGGGCAAGCTGCTGCATGGAGTCCTAATTCCTTCTACAATTCCTTTTTGGCCTGTAAGATTTCAGTTTGTTTTACCAATCACCATTCCTTTATAAACTCTTATCAGAATCTTCCTTGTTCTTCTTCTCATTTGCCCTTTTATTCTCTCATTGTTATTATTTTTTTTTGTTTTGACCTGAGTGGAAAGTCATCCAAGCAGTAGCTCCTGGTTGTGCTTTTGCTTGGCATTGCTTATGGCTATCACTGTCTTCTGCGCGTGTCCAGCTTGACAGGGTATAAGCCTTTTTGGAGGGGATAGGAGCTACTGAAGAACAAGTTCAGATGAGGTCATTAGTATCCTAAATGATTTATTGCTACTGTGATAACTACAGCTGCTACATAAGTTCAGGTAACACAAAGATTTTTCTCTTAGCACCGTATTGCTCAATGATAGATCTTTTTAAGATATTCTTTCTTCTTCTAAAACAGAATTCATGTAATTTTTAGAGACTGGTCACTAGTGCACTCTGCCCTAGTATTTATAATTTTAAATTGTTTCTTCTCCCTATTAATTTTTAATAGAAATTTTATTACAATAACTTTATTATTATAGTATTTTAGAAATTTCTATTTTAAATGTCTATTAAATGCCTAGTTAAATATCTATTTAATTTCTATTTTAATTTCTTATTAAAGAGAGTTAAAAGATAGTAAAGCTGTATCTTCATCCTCCCTTTAAAATTTCCTAATGACTCTGATATTTCTAATGGTGGAAGAAATAAAAGTAAAAGATTTGTTGTACAGGAGACGCAAATGCTGTCACTAATAATGTGGTAGCATTGTAGCTATTGTTCCTGTGTGAGGCTTATGTGCCTGAGAGAAAAAAAATATTTATTCTAAGTATATTTGTTAATCTAACAAATGTTATTAAGTCTCTTTATATATATCATCTCGCCTAAATAGAGCTTTGCATATTTTTCTTATTTAAAGGTTATACTTTGGATTTGGAAGAATGAGTAAAATCAGTTATTCTGTGAAAAAAATAGGCTAACAGTTATGGTAGTCCATACAATTTTAAAAGTTAATCACAATTTAGGTTTAGCCTTTGTGCTGTCAAAACTAGTGGAAAGGTAGCTCTTGTTGAATGAGATTTTCCTCTAATGTTTAAGCCACCAATAAAACCCCCAGTTAAGCTCTGCATAGGAAACTTAAGAATTGACTGATGGGAGTCACATGGTTAAATCACTGCTTGTTATTCATAATTTATTCAATGGTTGATGGAAAAAAATTGTCCAATTATTTGACAAATACTGCTTGGCAAGATGATTTACAGAGAATAATGCAAGTATTTGTTGAAGAATTTAAAGTGACAAAAAATGCCAAAATTACGGCCTTTATTCTCAATGCAGTGATTAGAGCTGATTGAATGATATTCAGACAGTTTGACTAATTTTGAATAGTCCTTACACAGGCAATATTCCCATTGACTTCAGTTGGAATTTTGCCAGAGTAAGGACTACAGGATTGGGCCTTTGAGTGTAAATGTCTTGAAAGGGTCCCTTTATAAAGCAGCAGCTTAAATTCTGAACTGCCATGAAAACCCATTTTCACTTTTCTCTCTTACTTTGCCTGTTCTGTGGAATTGCTCTGTATGAATGTTAATCCCATTCCCTCTTTATCAGTAGAGGGTGCTATGGGAGTTTTGTGCTCTCCAGTAGCCTTTTGTTTATGCACAGTTCAATCTAATTTAAGTTGAACTGACCATTTCAATGGGAGTCAAGTGTGTATTTAAATGGTGTGTGGGAGAGCCATAGTTTAATGGCAAACCATTTCCTTAATTGATTCAAGTTAAAGAAGGGAGACTTTTTAAAGTGGATAGTTTCAGATTCCTGGCCTCTATGCCCATACCCTCCTAAATGGGTCACTGAACGTGGTCTTATACCCTTACGTGATAAATGACAGCATTTTCATGTGTTATTGAAAGGCAAGTTCATTATTCCAAGTTACTTGAAATGTATAATGAACTAATATTTTTGAATACAAAGTTCAGTGACTTTTTAAAGTTCCCTTTTTTTTTTTTTAGTAGGTTGGTAGGACGCTAATACAAAAAGATGTTTACAAATCCCTGACATGGAAATACTCAAAAGTGGAAAAATGGTTTTTGGTAAGCCAGTATATCATGTGCTTTGTTATAAGAGTGTTAAGGTTGTAAAGTCAAGTGCAGAGAAAACAGAAAATACATAGGCAATCTTAATTCTGGTAATTTTTTTGATTGTTCATCCACATCCTGACAGGGATATTAAATTACATGATTGCATAGCTACTTTTATTCTATGAGACGTCTGCGCCTTTAATTTATACAATAGAGGCCACTGAATAGGAGCTTTATGAAATGTTTCTTTTTATCTGAATTGCTCAGTGTATGCCACTGAGTTATTTGCTGCACACCATTCTGTCCAGAGATGAATGCATGATTATCGACATCCTCAAGTACCTTTTTATAGTGCTACTACCATAAAAGGGTAGTTTATTAATCCTTTGATTAATTGCTGTTTAATGTATTTTTGCTGTTTAACATGCAGGGACAGAGAAAATGGTGAAAAGCAAGGTAAAAATGATTACTAATTTTATCAATCCAATCTGAGATGCCTTAAACGTGATACATTTCAGAACACTTCACACTTCTTGCAGTGAAAGCAGATGTGTAGCTGACTCCTTCTGTAGCTCTGAATTCTCAGTCCTTTCATAAATCAGATTCTGTGATCTCAAAAAAAATTTCAGAAAGGAAGGGCCAGACACTTAAGAGTTCAGCAGTGAAAAGTTCAGGGTGATCTTTTCAGCGTCATATATGCTGTGGTCAAAGCTGAGCAGGCTTAAGGATGACATTTTTTAACCTTAAGACCATGTTTTTTCCTTTCCTCATGCACTACCTCTCTTTCAACTCCTGCTGTAAATGAGAGAGGATCTTAACTATGGCAGACTCATTTCCTGCATAGCTATGATGTGTTCCCAGACTGTTTGCCTCCTGGTACCCGGAATAAAATGGCTTCCTGTGGATGAACATCTAACAGCTACTAACTACTGGAGCTGAAGTAAAGTTATGGAGGGATTCCCAAGTGTTGGCTTGGGGTTCGTCTTTGTTTTGTTTTCAGTCTTAATATTTATAATGTCAATCCCTTGGAGGGAAATAAAACTTCAAAATTGTTGGAAAGGTGATTGTAAAAGGCTTGCAAAGCTCTGCCAGGGGATGGACCTGCATTTCAGGAGGACGTGGCATGCACACTCCAGCTGGCCCAACAGCCTTAAGTGGGTGGAGATTCCTTCTCATTATCTGCTATACAGGCAAAATTTCCACTCAGTCTGTGTGGGCAGATTTGCAGAAGCTTATAACTTGGCCGAATTTGTGGACATTTTCACAGTAACAACAGAATATTGACACTATGGCAACTGCTTTGCCATATTTCCAAATCCTCATCTGAGTCATGGAGGGAGCTGCAGCATCTCCACCAAACAGCTGTAAAAGGTGGTTTTTATTAAAAAAAAAAAAAGAAAGGGGGGTGGACGGGGAGAGAAAGACAATGTATTCATCCTCTCATCCCTGAGAAAGAGCAGAATTATTTTAGGTCAACATTTCTCAGAAACTTCAGCCTTAGTCAGAGCTATTTTCAAAACTTTCATCCCAAACTGTTACAGTTTGAGGAAGCTGTGATCTCCTGGAAAGATGATCTTTTAATGGGAAGTCTGAGACAGTTTAAGAGCACTGTCCTCTACAAACAGTGCATTCTCAGCTGTAAACCGTAATCTTCTGGCAATGAGAATGTTTGGTTCGTTACTTCTGTAGTGCCTCCTAAACCCCTTAGAAGTACATATTTTGGTTTATGCCAGCCCTTGTTCTGCTCCAGCCCTAGTTCTGCTCCACATGCAAATTTGGTTTCCTCTGGCATCATCAAAGGCCTTTTAATGTTTATTTTTCTTTTTGAGTAGCAGTCCAAAATCCAAAGGCCACTCCTGTATCTTTTGAGGCTACCGCTACAACAGGTGTAAGAAGATGAGTTCCCTCAAAATACTTGTAATAATATAAAATATGTTGGTTTTCTAAATTGAAGACTATCCATCTTTTTTGTTTGACACTGTAACTAATCAGTGTGCTTCACTTCCAAATGTATTTAACTAGAAATTTTGCTTGTTGCTCATTTTCACAGTTGTATTCTTAGTGCTTCCAATAACAGAATTTTCTTGTAGGTCAGGTTAATGTTATTCTTGCTTACTGGTCTCCAGAAGGTGGTCTTCCTTTCCGACTTCTAATGAATTAGGATGTTGTTCTTAAGGATATTATTACTGTGACACAGCTTTTGAGTACGGAGATGAAGAATTTCTGTATTTAGCTAGGTATCTAGGAATAGTGATATAATACTCATCTTAAACCTAGTGCTAGAGGAAAAGATTTGGCTTCTTGTTTATTTTCTTATATTCAGTGAACTGGAAGAGGATTTTAAGGGGTGATCTGTACTAGAACAAAAAAGATGCAGAGAAAGTAAGTAAAAGAATTGAATCTTAGAAGATCTTCTAGCAAATCTCTTACTTTTACCTTATTAGATTGTCATCCTGAAGGGCCTAGTAAAACACAGTCAGTGACCATGCTCATCATTATTCAAGTACAAAACAAAGCTGTTCAAGTCACCTCTGTGTCCATACTTCAGTTGTGGAAGAAAGAGCAGTCAGATTTAGTTACATTAAAACTCTTAATTTCTTAGGGCTTTTATTTTGCTTAGAACTGCCATTTCCTATGTAATAAGTGCATCACCACGCAGGACTCTATCTGAAAAAATGCTTGAGCATGTGCTTAACTTCCAATCCTCTGAGCCAGCCTGTTTGTTTCACCTGTACTTAAATGACTGGAACATCTCTTTTATGAACAGAAGCTGAGAGCCCTGGGGCTGTTTAGCCTGGAGAAGAGAAGGCTGTGAGGGGATCTTAGAAATGTTGATAAATATCTGAAGGATGGGTGTCAAGTGGATGGGGCCAGACTCTTTTCAGTGGTGGCCAGTGATAGGATGAGGGACAACAGACACAAACTGGAACACAGGAAGTTCCACCTCAACATGAGGAGAAACTTGTTTATTTTGAGGGTGGCGGAGCCATGGAACAGGCTGCCCAGAGAGGTTGAGGAGTCTCTTTCTCTGGAGTCTTTCAAAACCTACCTGGATGTGTTCCTGTGTAACCTGCCCTGGGTGAACCTGGGGGGCTGGATGACAAGATCTCTGAAGGTCCCTTCCAACCCCCACCGTTCTGTGATTCTGTGATTCTGTGATTCTGTGATTCTGTGATTCTGAATATAGGTAATATAGGTAAGATTCACTTCCAGGTGTGACCCTGTGGCATCAGGATAGGTGACCTGCAATGAGAGTGCGTTAGGGAGGTCAGTGTCTGAGATATATTGCTTGCATGGTCCTTGCTAGGAGATTTTAATGGTGGGCTGCGACAGTTTATTCAGTGTTATATCTTTAGAGACAATTCAGCTGAAGCTTGTAGGCATCCCAAATAATTTTATTGTTCAAATACTGTGTATGCTTTTCTGTTTCCAAAGTCTCTGAACGAAACCTCAGGTTCTCAAACCATTTTTAAATTAGTAATTCTAAGAGGAAGAGTTATTTGTAGCTATATATTTTCAGATACGTGATAACTTTTTGTTGATAAGGCCCATAAATTTTTTTACAAATAAAGGACCGATCCCTGCACCACTGAAGGCGAAGTAATCTTCTTATTTGTATTTGTATACTGAGACTATTTTGTAGACTGTTTTTGTTATTCTTACTGAGAAGTTTAACTGAAGACAGAGATTTTCCATTGCATGTGAATATTAGGATGTATGTGTTTTACTACTGCTCTAATTCTCTTAAAGAGTTGCTAAGCATTGAAACATAAGCAGTCAGAAGAGAATAAACTGATAAAACTGTACTTGCTTATCAGGCGGAGCTTTCTTGCAGGCTTCTGTAGCATAGCATTTTTTAAATTTTTACTGTTATAAAAGTCTCTTTAATCTGCTTTCTGCAGGTTGCAATAAGGAAGCCAATAGTTTTCCCATGTGCTTTCCTAGTTTTTTCAGATCGCTTGTAAAATCATTGGCACCAAACTTCATACTGCTCCATCCTTTATTTTAATTATTCCTAAACTCTTCTGCCACGCTGTGTGTTCTTATTTTATGTTATATACAGTGTGAGCAGAAACTGTCCTCACACTGATCCTTGGGACCTGCTACTCACTTATATTTTTCCATTGGAAGGCGTCTTTTTGTTCTTTCATTACATCATAAATGGAATTCAGTATTCTTTTACCAGGGCACTGTACGGTATCTAAAGTATACCTGTAAAGTGCTTATTAGGTATCAATGTATTTGAATTTTGGCTTGAATACCAAACTGACCTAGAATATTTTGTTCATGGTGATCCAAAACCTGCAGAGGAGAAGATCCTTCCAGTCTGAGTCACTTAAATAACACATCAAAATCAAAAAGCCTGAATGTTCACAGGGCAGAGTCCTTAGAACATGAATTGGAAAAAGTGCAAAAGTGGATGCTCACCTTATGATGAATCTTTATGAATAAGCACTTTGCAAATAAAGCAAAACAAATTGGAAAAACAATTTGGAAAAGTAAGTTTCAAAAAAAGTGTGTTAAGATTTTTCTTCATACTGTTTATTCTGGTCACTAGTTACTTTGCCAGCTTCTGCCATGAGCTAGGCCAAGGAGGACCCCTTGCATATATATACTAGACATATGCTAGTGTGATTGTTCAATATTTTGTGATAAAGCCTTGTAAGGAACTAGGAATTAAAGTTCCAAATCCCACCAATACGCTGTTTCCTCGATGCTAAAGGCAGACTGGCTGGGAACTACCAAAATATGGCCCCACTCAATAATCACTGTAGGAAATTCCATTTTCTCCTGCTTATGGAAGCTTAGCCTTAGTCTAAAGGCCACCTAAGGTCATTATGTATTGCATTATCTCCCAGTGTCTTTATCCTAGGAATTCCAGGAAGTTGTTTATCTCATGGTACAATAGCCTTTGGTCAACAGCTTGTACTCTTTGTGTGAAAAGTAGATAATGGTCGGTGCTAACAATATTGTCCTGGGAGTACGGGTTGGAAATCCCTCCCAGGAAGTCTAGCAAATACTCGGGTATTTAGCATGAGTATTCAAGCTAACTTCATTGAGGGTAGCTTGTATGTGGTTTTGTGCATGGCAATGACAGCACTGTAGATACTGTGCCAGTGCATGTAAAGTTTGAGTACGTGTTTGCCAGCATAAACTCCACTCATTTAATTACTGAACACATTTCTCTAATGTGGAAAAGTGTGTTACCATACACCAGCAATTCCATTGCTATTCTTGAATGTAAGTCAAGGACAGATGACACTTTGTCATTGTGAATAGTATTTCGTAATACTGATGTTATCAGGTTGCTGCTTAATTTCTCATCTGTCACCTTTGACCTTTTCCTAGTGCTCGCCAAACAAATAGTCAACTTTCCTTTGTAAGCATTTTTAGAACAGTCAAAATTTTCTTATATTTCAATTTTTCTGTCTGTAGTTAACCACTATCATTCTTTAAAAAGCCTGTTGATGTCACATTTGAATCATCCGTGTAAGTGAAAGAGCATAGCTGAGATTTGAAATTCAGACACAGAGTGTTTTGATGTTCAGTTTTCCTTGTTCTACTGCATTTAAAAAAACCCCAGAACTATTCACCTTCTGTTGCCTTTTTATTTAGTACCTGGAGAAGCCTTAAGAATTACTTTTCTGGAGACTGATGTCTGTTGTTCAGTCTCAGCTGACTAATATTGGCACAGGTAGGTGAAGAAAATGCTGTGTGTTAAATGGTTCTATCCCTTCCCTCTGAGATGGTGTGTTGAAACCACCAACCTTGGAGAGACAGGATAGGGATCTGGCCATGGAGACCCATGACTCACAGCCTAATCTCCCCGTTTGATGCTTTCTCTTGTTTGAGAATCCTTGAAAGCCTAAAGGCAATAAGCAGCAAGAGTTGGGATTTGTATGGAGTTTGCTATAAGAATTAGGACCATGCAATGTTAGGAGCTGCAGTATGTCTACCAATGTGTTTCCTAGAGATAGTGATGTGAATAATCATGCTAATACTTTAGAGATGTAAAATACTCAAATAGTGAGACAGTAACAGCACATTACAGTATCTTGTAACTTACTTTAGATTGGAGCGGCCAGCTTAGAATTGACAAGGTCTGTATCCTTCAGACTTAAGAGTTCTCAGAGGTATGATTTATTACCACAGTTTGGTCTTTTTCAGGTCTTTGCTACTATGTTTTTGTTTATCTGTCATAATTACATTCTTAAATGGATTACATTCATTGAAAACCACCTGTGGAAAACAGCAAATTTTCTGGAGTATCCAACTTTAAGACTCCAAGAGTGGGAAAACACTTTGTTATGTTTTCATAGGGAGGTGGGAAAATTTGTGCAGTACAAGTAGGCTAAGGAACAGTGTTTCTAGGTAGTAACATTCTTAAATAAAATACAGAAGTATTTTTTGATGTCTTTGTAATCCAGTACCTTGAGATGGATTAGGCTTGGGTAATGTATGTTATCCTGTATCCAACCCTTAAGAAATTACACGATGTTACATAATGTTATATTTTATTGGCAGCCCTAAAACTTTTCTCTTCAGGGAAAAGATTTCCCAGACTATATTCCCACAAGAAGTATTTTTTAATATGGATCTCCCTTCCTCTTTTTTTCTTTTGTTCAAAGAAAATGTCAGCTCTCTTTACAATTGGCCAGGAAACAAGGTTAAGTGATACTACAAATATTCCTTAATTGAGTTTAGATGCATTCCATGCATTTTTACACCAGCATCAAAGAAAACATCTTTCCAAAGATAAGCAGCTTCTTCTCATATTTCAAAAAATCATCACGTATTTTCATCAAGCTTTCAGGAATGAAAGCTACTGGACTGCAGTGTTGTCATAATAAAAAAGAAAGGTGCACAGAGAGGTACTGTGATCCAAAGGTGACAAGTGCTGAACAAATAGCGCATGGAGACATTTTCCTAGCTGACAGCAGCCGTCTCCATCAGTTGTTGCTCTTGTACTGGTTCAGATATGTTTGATCAACTTTCAAATGATTATCCTGGCAGGAGCAGGTGAAAGCAGTCAGGGTACTTTGATTCAGAGTAAAGTACAAGGCACTCTGAAGGAACCTTTCATTAGCAGTTGATACTCAGTTGACAGTGAGATTTATGTAAGGAAGTTGAGATGAAAACAGTTTTCCATTTCCCTCATTTGTAATAGATGGTTGGTCAGGGTAGTGTGAGTGTAGCCAATTTCTACTTACTGACTTGTGTATTAACACATCTGGTATTCAGATTTACCACTGCAAGGTATGAGTGTAGAAGAGAGGCCTTCTGTTCTTCCTGTACCATTGGTTTGTTTACGTCTAATATTTTCAAGTGACATGGTTATTCTATCACTTGGGTTTAGTTTTTAAGGGCAACTTTGAAACACAACCGTTCCTGTGACAAAACCAATGCAATTGTCTGTTTTGAAGCACTCATTTCAAGCAGCTCAAACTAAAACCCAAACTAAACCTTCCCAACAAAAAGTTGATAATCTGGTTTGCAATAACATTATCCAATTAAATCAATCTTTTTTGTCCCTTTGTAAATAATTTGGCAGATTGATTCCAATTTCTGTGAATGTGTTTCTTCTTCATAAGTATTCACCAAATAATTCATGGCAATTTAATTTCATTTTTATGGCTTCTTCCGGGCTATTTCCCTGCTGTATCTTTGTTTTTAGTTGGTTATCTAGTACACATGATAATGGTTTTGTTTTCTGGACAAATTACATAGAGCTGTTGATGCACATCCCAAGGTGTTCACATCAGGTATGAGTCTTTGAAACATTCTCCATTTATGCAAATGAAAATGAGTTCAGGTCAATACGCGTGAATTATGAACAAAGAGAAAACCTAGTTAGTCTGAATAGCTTTTGGAATATCAATACTTCTTTTTTTCTGTAATTAACCAGCTCTAGTCTTAAATAATTCTTCTTTTTTTTTTTTTTTTTTTTTTTTCTTCAGAACCTCTTTAAACAAACAGAAAGGAATAAAGACTCCATAATACAAATGAGAATCAGGCCAGTGGTGTATTTCATATCCATAGTATCTGTGCCTCTTTTCAGCATTCATCTGATCTCTTTGTCTCATGTTATAATTTCATTCACCTTCCGTCTCTTGTACCCTACATCCTACCATTTGTATCTCTTAATCTGTGTCCATCTCTTTGTCACCTCATACTTTACAATATTTTTTGACCCTAAACTCTGAGTGACCATAACCTAGCTTAATTGAGTGGCTGGATTTAGCTGGCTACTAACGATAGCTGCTGACAGTTGATTGTCCTATATACAATTGAGAAAGAAATGCCTTTTGTATCATAGCATTTACATTTTACTTTTGCATTTTATCAAATATTCAGTTTGTCACTATTATAACCTATTAAAAGTTCCTTGCTACAAGGAAATGTGATTTTAAAAAGTAAGCAGATTCATATGCAGGCTTTAGCGGTTGCCATTTCTGCACTTCCTCCTCCCAGTTTCCTCAGCGAGACAAACTCTTCAGTAGCTCTTTATCTTCCTGAACCATGGATTCATGGTTCTTACCATGAACCATGATTGAACCATGTCGGTGCATTGCAAGACCTGAAGGGTGGTTGGAGAATTTGAGCTGTGAATTAGAGTAGAAATGGCAACCAAAACCAGAATTTGAATTTTTTACTGTGCCACTTTTACATGGTTGCATCGCAGTTGGATTCATTCCTCACCTGATTAAAATATAAGGAGATATTAAAATAAAAATCTGCATAGCTAGATTCCACAGGACCTCTTCTACTTGTTTATATTCAAACCACACAAATAATTTATATTTTCTGCAATACCTTCTCAGTTTTTCCTGCAATTGAACAAGACCTACCATGAATCAATATTTAATTACTTATAAAATTACAATAGAGGTGCAACCCTTATTCTGGATGCCTAGGCATAATATTCTTCAATAAGCTTGTGAAAGCAGAGTTCTCTTCCAGTATCAATAATAGCTACAGCAAACACAATTAACTAAAAGGTGCTTCTACAGGGAACATCCTTAGCAAAATATTCCTTTAGAGACAAAATCCTCAGGAGCTGAAAAGCCTCAGCACCTTTGTAGCTGGTGTTCTGGTCTGACACACTTAGGTTTGCAGTGAGTGTCTTATTGAGAGTTCTGATGTCTTCAAAGTTTATTATCTTTGTCACCCATTTTTATGGTCTTTGTTCACTACACTTGCAAATCCCTCTCCTATATCCTGACAAACTCCTTGAGCAAAAAGCAGCATAGGAGGAAAAGCTTTGAGTCGTTTGGTTTTTATTTGTTGTCATAACGAGCTGCATGGTTGACTTTCCACTGCTGGGTTGTTGGGTTTTTTTTTTGTGAGGAAACTTTGTTCTAATATATCTTACATTGCTTGGTTATTGTGTGATGCTGAGGTCGGCTGTTGTAAATTAAGCATATAGCATTTGCCTTATAGGGGATACCTGGTTCTCAATGCAGTGGATATGAATAATCTTTCTCTTAATTCTTATCGGTATTCTCTTGATGGTTTCTGACTGCACTGGCAATGGTCTTGAAAGCAATGAAAAGCTTCTTAAAAACAGGAATAATTTACGAGACACATTTTGTGAGAATATTTAGAATATGAAATGAGTTTTGACACAAGAAGGTGCACACTGAAAGTGGAAACTTTGAAATTCTGACCCATACCATCCTACGAAATGCCTAATTCTCTATTACATGTCACAAGGTTTGAAAGTCTTCATTTTTTTTGACAGTGGCACGTCAGAGAGCAGCTTAGAGTCTTTGATCCATAAAATATCTGTATTCACTCTCAATGTTAAATGAAGAACAGATATAAAGCCCAAAGGCAAGCAGAAATACATCAATACAACTTTCAGGCACTATAATAATTGAAAAAGTGGGGGTCTTTTTGAAGAAGCAGCATTTTTCATTCCCACAACAGATTTACTGGTCATCTTGCAGATGTACCATTTCAGATGAACACAGAGAGCACACAGCAAAATGCATCACAGATTTGGGGCATCTTGGCTGTAAGAGGGATTTTCCCTACAGTGACATCCCCGGCAGAGAAGAGACCTGCCCAGCTTCAATTGTGCTTAAGTAACGGTGAGACATTACAGTGAGAGCATAGACACAGCAGATTCTTGCAGTAGAAAATTTGCAGTAAAAAGATGTTTTCTTTCACTTGTATTTACTTCTGTGGCATATTCTTTTACCTGCTCAGCTGAAGTGATCACCATTAACTAAAAAACAATAAAGTATATACCTCCTTTTCAAGTTGTCCCATTTCTCAGCATGACATCCGCCACTTCACTGCCACTGAGAGAGGTCACGTATGGAAAACGCCCAGCTGCTCCTTTGGGACAGTTATGTACTGTAGAATTCTTGAAGTTTAACCTGATTTTTTTCTTTATTTTACCGTGTTTATTTTTCTTCACTGAGGTTGACTCCAAGGAATTTTTTTGCCTTCCTCTGAGGAAAGAGGACACCCAAGGCTTTCCTTACAGTTGATATACATGAAAATATGAAGACAGATCAAAATTTAAATGCCACCACTTGCATAGTCTAAAATTGTAAATCCCTATGAAGTAAGGCTAATTAAAGCCCCTGCCTTCACTAACAGACTATTCATACTCTGTCTTACTCCAAAAACACCAGGTATGTGGGGGATTAGTGAGTGTCTGATTTGTCAGATATCTGGCATCAGGTAACTAAGCAAGACGTCCAAACTTCTGTGATTCACTGGAGCTGTTTATGTTTTTCCAGCTGTAGTAGTCATTACTCAGCTCTGCAAAAGCAGGGAGGGAAGATCACCACACCTCCAAATCCCATTTACTTTCTCCTTTCCCACAGGAGAGAATCACTTTGTTGAGAGACAAGGTGGTCAGAAGTTAATTGCAATTTAATTACCCCCTTATGTGTACCTTTGCAAAAGGCAGCTTCTCTGTCACCATCTTCTTGCTTTCAGAAGTAGCCCAGTGAGGCTTTCAGAAGAGGTCTGTAAATTTGGGGTGTACTTTTTAGACATACAGTCAAACATGTCCCCCAGACTTACTCTTACAAATGCCATGGGACAGCATGGGGTTTTTTAGGGGGGAAAGATGTTGTGTGTCTGATCAAAACGGTAAGATTTCTGAGACCAAGCTGGATATTTTCATCAACCAAGTAATACTATACTAATGAAAATCCTACTGGTTTTATTTATTATTTCTATGATGCTGACATGTAGGATGAGGTCTTCTTTTTCCCAGGTGCTATAGAAACATGAAATAAATAGACAACCTCCTTCCAAAAGGACTTAAAATCTTAAATATTCTCTTAAGGGGCAAATTTTTAAGTAAACCTCTGGAAATCTAACCTATTCTATGGCTGTGTTCTGTTTCAAATATAGTATATTTATTCGGCTGATAAAGACTGCCTTTTAGCAGGTCTTTATTGTGCCATTAACTTGAAAATACCATTATTGTAATATGATTTTTATTATTACAATTAAAGATCGGCTTGATTTTAAAGGATTTGATGTAACTGGGTTTTATAGAAGCCTCTGTAGTGAAGTTCAAATATTTATCTGAATTCAAAAGAGTGTGCGTCAGTATAAGACTGTAGTTCACTCAGTATACCTGGCACAGAGGTGGGGTGAAAATATGTGTAACTAAGCAAAGGTTAGAACCAGCGTTTTCTGGGGAGATTGATGTCTAGCAGATACAGCAGAAGACTGAGTTTCAGGAATGAAGTGCTGCCTTTTTTGTTGTTGTTTTCTTTGTAAAATGTTTTAAATTCTTGTGTGAAAAGGCCTATGTAAATGCTTACTGTTGGTTTGTTCCCATTTTTTCCACTAGCTCCTTGTTTAACCAGGGACTAGTAATCACTTAGCTTTTGTATGGCTGAGTTTACTCATGAATGTATTCACTATGAGTATTTTGTCAGAGGTGTCTTTAAGTTCCATTTCCTTTTGAATCTGAAGATAAAAGGCTTTATTTTAATAACTAATTCCTGAAGCAGCACTGACATATTAAATAAAACTGTACACAATATTTAGAGTGTTTTCTATTAAAAATGCTGACCACTGTGTGTATTTTACAGACATATGTTTTCTCCTTTATATTTAAAGAGAGGGAAGATATATGCTGCTAGAATTTTTGAAATACCAGAAGAGTTGATGGTAACACAGTTAGTGCATCTAGGCTCTGAAGCCTGTGGACTACTCGTCTGAAACTGCAAACCACAAAATTTAACCTTGGACACCTTGGCACTACCTGAACAAAGTCCTCAGGGAAAACGACAAAAACATTACTTTATACTTACAATGCTTTTTCAGTGGAATGGCTCTTAATAGTGCATTTTGCAGATGGGGAAATTGAAATACACAGGAAAGGTGAGGCTCCAATGCAATGAGACACTAAAGCACATCTTTATTATGAACGAATGACTGTTTTTAAACTTAAAATTGAGCATATGCTCACTCGTTGTGTTGATCTGGGGCTGAATCTCTTGTTTAAGGTTATACAATAGACAGTGCTAGCGTTAGGACTTGGAATCTGTTGATTCTCACTCCTCTGCTCTTTTTCTAGATTGTGGATAACATCAACAACGGAGATGATAGTATACATTCATTAGAAGGGAATAAACTTGATCAGCAGGTGGTTAATACTGTTATGAATACAACATTTTCTATTTTTACTACTATTAAACAACCAAAAGACACTGATGGCCATGGAAGAGACTATACTATGAGAGAAAAATGCAGTGAAGGGCATTCCATGAGCAATTCAAAGCTATATGTGCATTGAAGAAAGACCATTGAGGTCTCCTGAGTAAAGTTTTTTGTTACAGTGTGACATTGAGAGATGATGCAGTTATTATGCTTCATGACATTAATCCTCACTAATGCTAACTAAAGTTTTGTGTATGCAGCTACATGAACTAAATACATGCATTTGCCATATAATTCCTGCAGGTCGACAGCTTTTGTTACAAAAAAGTGTATAGTGTTCAACAGGCACTTTAACAGTAACAGGGTTTTTTTTCTGCTCGTTTAAAGAAGATGTGAATTGTTCAGTGCAGCGTATTTGTACAGCTAAGGTATTTTATTGATATCAGGTTGCCCCAAATTCCAGCTTTGGGCTTTAGAAGGGACCAAATCGATTCTGGAGGTTTGGAGGTTTGGTGTTTTTTTTCTTTTTTTTTTTTTTTTTGACAGGATTAAAGAATGTAAAAGACTATTTGTGTTAAACAGATTAAGCTGTTAGTAAACATGTCCCCTTTAAATTAAGTGGTGGTGAAGATAAAGAAAGTGCTTTGTTGTTGTCAGATGGATTTGTCTTAAGTCAAATGGGCAAACAAGCTAAACATCAGTTCTCTTTAAATCCCTAATGGCTGTACAGATTAAATCTCAAAAGGTCTGTAAAATGAGTAAAAAAATTAAATTGCTTTACTCCTTCCTGTCATTTACTTTGGCTAAAGCATTTTTCTTCTTCCTTTTATTTTTTCTTCTCTTTTTTTCTTCTGATCCAGCTTTAGAGAACTTTGTTTTCAAACTGCATTAACATACAGACAAATATTAAACAAGAATTTCACTTCTCTGCAGTCTTGTCACTTGTGATGAATACATCCTTGCTCAGTAAGTGCTGGTGACACATCATTGTGGCAGCTTCTGCCTCTCAACAGAGGGATAATTAATCTTGCTATCAACACTCCTAAACAGGGGTAGCTAGTTCAAAGTTTTATTCCATAGAATGGCTTTGTGTGGGGTGGGATTCCTCCATTTGAAATGGCTGCTTGTGAATCATGGCCTTCCTGTGATTACCTTTAATGCTGGGGGTGTTGATCTGTGTGGGAACAACAAAATGAGCAGGCTTTGTGCTCCTCTGACCTGGCACTTTTGTGCCTTAATAAAGTGGGTGGGTGCAGAATGGAATTCAGAAAAGATACCAAGAGCTAAGGTGGCCTCACAGGAGTGTGGAAGTGAATTTGAGGTGGTGTTCTGCAGATTCTTCTTTCAACTGACTGACAACAGAGGGAATTAGGGTGGTTTGGTTTCTGATAGGAAGAGATCTGAGGTGAACTTGTTGCTTATACATCTCAGCTACGAGTGTGAAAACATTTTCTATGCACGTCCAATGGCTGCCAACATCAGAAGTATTAGAAGGGGGACAGACTGCTACCTAGCTAAGCATTTAAGACTGAGTAGTCAAAATTTTTCCCCCTTGAGTTTCATCATTCCAGCACCTCTGTGATGATAAAAGCCAACCAACAGAGTATTTGCTCCAATTGGATTTTCATTCAGTTTATTAATTATAAAGAAACCCAACTTCATGCATATTAAAGGAGTGTTGATAGAAGGTCACAGAAGTGTTAGCTGTGGTGTCCTGGCTAAATTCCAGTTGGCTAATTACAATCTGCCTTCCTAAAACTCCCTTGTAGTTTCATTATTTAGATCATTAGCTCTTTACATTTTGTTCCAAACTCTTAGTAGCAAGGCTTTATTTTTGTTCAAGAGCTGGTGAACCAAAAGGCAAACAGTGAAGCCAACTTGCTGCCTCTTGGAATGCAATATCAATGATACAGATATGGGACGTAAGTGGGAATACATCTAGCTCCAGTAAAAAGCAACTGAGGCATGGTTTACAATGTCATGTCACACTCTGTGACTGTCATTTGCTGTACCAGAATCAGATAGCACACGTATGGAAAGGTGTATTTTTAAACTATTTTATTCTAGTTATTTAAACACATTAAAATAATTTGACATGATTTTTCTCCCACTCTTTTATTTTTGAATTGCATGCTACTTACTTCTGCTTCCCTGATACTTCTTAGCCTTCTGGCAAGCATCATTTTTTTTTGCAAAGGATTGTTGAACCAACCAGGTCAGATGGGCAACCTCTTTTTGCTGCTTGTCTCATACCAGTTGGTTTTTCCAAAGGCGTGTGAGCTGTCTTTGGCCTTTCTAAAGGGATCATACTGGGAAACTCATGGAAATATATTTCCTGTTTAGTGGTGCAGAATGCTATTGCCCTCCACTCCAACAAACCTCTGTTTGATCAGGTCTCCCAAAGCTCTCTGTAGGAGAAAGACGGGTTCTTCATTCAGTTCTGAACTCAAGCAATCATGTTGCAGCTTTGTGGAGCTAATCCATAAAGTTAGGTAGCATTTGGAATCTGTAGTCCTTCTTTTCACACTTAACAGGGGTCACACATCCATGATGTCGTCTGGTAGTAACAGACAGCCTCAAATTTGGCTGTGGTCCGTACTGACTTTACTCTTACAGTCCACTCATGATTTTTGGTTGATAGAGGTCCATTGTGAACACTGATGGAGGAGAAGCAGTGAAGCAGCTACTTAGAAATGGGTTCAAACGCAGTTGAAATAATTGGCTCTAGAGAGTAGGTCCATGCTCTTCATTGAAAAAGGGAAGGAAGATGATTTATCAATTATTCAAGATGTTTTCTTTGTACAAAACACTAAAGTTTTTTGTAAGTATATATATCTCAATATAGTGTTTTTATTGAACTATGAAACATAATTAGAAACCAAAGGTAAATGGTGTCTCAATGAGCCAAAAAAGCCATGGAGGAGTGGAGTGGTGTCTGCAGCTTTCTGAGCACTGTCAGTTCCCCACAAAGCCTATCTAAGGGTGATTAGCTCTTTACTCAAGCTTACTTCAGCTTGTTTCTAACTAATGATGATTTACCATTTTGCTAAAGGCTAAGCAGCATTTGTTTGACGTAGTGCAAAGTGCAGGCTTAGAGAAAAACAGGTAAAGATTCACTGCAAAGCACCTGTCAGAATACTTCTACAATACACTGTCCTAGTGTTAAACAATTTATTAATAAGCCTATTAATACCTGAGGATTTTTTTGTGTGTGTCTTGAGGTTCTGTTAAAAACATCAGTGTTTAAGATGCTATCCACACAGGCTTAATGCCAGGGAAAGCAATCCCATTAAATTGGACCTCATAAATATTTCATGAGGTCCAATTTAAAATTAATCTTGGCATGAAGCCAAACCAGGCAGTATATTTGCTACTGTATTAAAAAGAAGCAGCAGATGAGGTATTTTTTCACAATAGTAATCTGACTGGATTTTTGCACAATCCTATCAATATTTTTAATAATACATCTGTTAGTTTTGGCAGGAAGAAATGCATTTCTTTCATCACCCGTTCATGGAAGAATCATACCACAACTAGCGTATTTTAAATGTCATCATTCTGGAAGATGATTTTTTTTTCTGGTGATGAAGTCTCTGTTTTCTGAATAAAAAAAAAATCACCTTGTTACCTGAAAGGAAAAAAATAGATCTGTAACTTAACAGTGACAGTGTAGGTTTCTTTGGGAAGGGGCTATGAAGTAGTCAATTTTCAAAAGCAATTTAGGGAGGTAGGAGGTTTTCAATGTGATTTGAGCTCTGAAGTACCTAAGTCAACTGGGAATAAAGTTTAGGTTTTTAGGTCACTTTGATTGATAGGATTGTGAAAGTTACTTCTGGTCACAGTGTTAGTAGGCAAATTGGAAGAAGGGCGATTTGACAGCAGTTGAGACTCAGTAAAAATATATCGCTAGGTATGACTGAAATCTTCTAGGAAAGCCTTTATGTATTTTTCAGGGCCAATGTGTCCTGATTTACTGCCTCTTTGAGTCAACCGGGGTTTTAATCGGTGGATACAGAATCAGAATGCCTAAGACACAGGCAGAGAAAGGGCGACTTATTTACCTTACTCGTTTAGGAGATCAGATGATTCTGGGGGTCTACCTGATCAGAAAAGAATTTGGGCTGCAAAAAAATCATTGCAAAAAGAAAAAGTCTCCTACTCTTGGCAATAAGCATCAGATGAGGTCTCTAAATAATTGCTCATTTTTGACAAGAATATTAGGAGACCTTTACTTTTCTGCCTTTCAAATGTTACTTGTTCTCCTAATCCGTGACCAAATTCCAGCCTCAAGAATTTCCCTTATACATTTGGAAAACGCTTAAAACTGTGTGTGAGTGAAGGGAATAGATAATAAATACAATGACAATATAAGAGCTTGAGTAACTGTTCATGTTGTATAGCTTTAAAACTGGTTTGAGGATGAAGAAGAAAGCCTTTTATGCTGGAATAATTTCTGGGAGACACTGGTAAGGAACAAGATTACAGGGTGTTTAGAGATGTGCGCTTCAATAAGGAGCAATCACCATTCATATGCATACTTTTCATTTAAATGCATTATATACACTAGCAGATTGAGAGGCAATCCTGAGACACTGAACATAATTTATTTGGATTTGAAGAAAGCCTTTGCTTTTGTGCCTTACAATGGATTTGATTTACTAAGTCAGGAGACATAGTGGAAGCAAATTCAAATGGACTTGCATTTGGCTGAGGAAAGGGGTAGAGCAATAATATCAATGTGGAAATGGACAAAGATAATGTGTAGGAAATGGCATGGGGCTTGGCTCACCTGACTTGCTGCCTGAAATTCTTGTTCAGGAGTAATAGGATGAAGGGGGAAGGGGAGGCTTCTTCAGATAGCAGCTTGTGCTTCCTGTCTTAGAGATGAATTGCATCATCTTGTGAAGGTGCTGCTCTACCCCATTTACTATAGATGGAGCCTAGAGACCTACCTTGCATTAGATGCTACACATGATATTAGAAGAGGTGAATCCCAGATATTTTATTTCATATATGTGTTAATTGCCTCTTTTCTTGACTGCAACCAGTGAAAGACCGAATTGTCTATTTAACTCATCTGGACTGTTCTCTAGTGGGCTTTGGACTGGGCCCTCTAGGATTATTGGTGGAAGGGAAGGAAGTGAAATGCTTCCTGCCAAGGAAAGCTAACCTTGATCAAACACTATGTACACTGGCAATACTGGATGGGTTATTCAGGGAAAGAGTGAACAACTCTGGCAGCCAGCAGGGATTTGCTGAGTATAGGTCACCTCCAAGCTGACACTGAGAGCTACTCACAGCTCAGCAGTGAGATGTGTCAAATGCTTCAGTTACACATAATCGTCTTCAAGATCTGCATTTAAAAGAATCTGTGGGATGTGAATAAAGGGGCAGATGAGAAACCAGAGGGGCCTGATCCTTCCAAAGAGGGGTTTATCAGTATGGGGGAAGTGAAAGACATAGACTTTTGAGAAGCAGAGATTTCATTATCTCAAGGAACTCTAGCTGTAAGATTTTTATTTAGCAAAATTTGGTCAAAAGTTGAGTCTTGTTTTGCTTTCAATTTACTTTCCAGAGTTACGGCATCACAGAATGATTGATGTTGGAAGGTACCTCTGGAGTTTGTCCAGCTCAACCCCTCCTGCTCAAAGCAGGGTCAGCTAGAGTAAATTACTCAGGGCCATGTCCAGTCAGGTTTTGAATATATCCAAGGCTAGAGACTCTACAGCCTCTCTGCGCAACCTGTTCCTGTGTTCAGTCACCATTACCGTATAAAAGCTTTTTCTTACATTTAAATAGAATTCCTTGTATTTCAGTCTCTGCCCCTTGTCTCCTCTCCTTTCCTTGGATACCACTGAGAAGAGTCTGTCTCTGTCTTGTGTACACCGTCTCATCAGGTATTTATACACATTGGAAAGATCCCTCTGAGCCTTCTCTTCTCCAGGCTGAACAATTCCAGTTCTCTTTGTATGACAGATGGTCCAATGTCTTAATTGTCTTTGTGGTCCTTTGCTAGACTTGCTCCAGTGTGTCCATGTCTCATAGTGGGGAGTCCATCACTACAACTAGCACTCCAGATCTGCCCTCACCAGTGTCGAGTAGAGGGGAAGAATCACCTTCCTTGACCTGCTAGCAGCGCAAGTTTAACAAAGTTAAACACAAAGTTTAACATAACGCAGCAAAGCACCCTTGCAGCAGAGGCCAGCAGTGTCCTGAGCTGCACTAAGTTAAACTTTGTGTCCACTAGGACCCCATAGGTCCTTTTTTGCTTTTTTCCAGCTAGTCAGCCAAGTTATAATGAAGTTATTCCTCCCAAGGATTTAGTGTTTCCTTCTGTTGAACTCCATAAAAGTCCTCTTTGTCCATTACTCCAGCATGTGGAGGTCCCTCTGAATGACAGCACAGCCATCTGTTCTATTAAACACTCCTACAAGTTTTGTGTTATTTGTAAACTTGCTGAGGGTGCACCGTGTCCCATCTTCCAGTTAAGTAATGAAGATGATAAAGAGTATTGGCCCCAGTGTCCATCTCTGGGATACACCATTGGTGATTGGCCTCCAGCTGGACTTTATTCCAGTGATAACAACAGTTTGAGCCCAGTGGTTCAGCAAGTTTTTGGTTCATCTCACCATTTACTTATCTAGCCCATACTTCATCAGTTTCTCTGTGAGGATGCCGTGGAAGACATCACTGAAAGCTATACTGGAGTCAGGATGAACATCATCCACTGTTTTCCACTGCTGTCCTTTCACCCACCAAGCCAGTCATGTTGTGGTAGAAGACTATCAGGTTGGTTAGTCATTTCTTCTCCATAAATGCACACTGACCAATCCCAATCACTTTCTTACCTTTAGATGTGTGGAAATTGTTTCCAGGATTACTTGCTCCATGACATTCCCTGCAATTAAAGTGATGCTTCAAATGATACAAAATAAAATATAACAATAATTACTTTGAATAATTAGATTTTGACTTAAAAATTGACCTCCACAGGTTAATATTGCTAGATTGAGATAAAATATGAAATAAAATAATTGAGAGGGAAGATTAAAGGTCAAGGTAGGGTGTATAAAAGTTGCAAGGCCAGTAAGGGAAGCCAAGAACTCAGGTTCTGAGATTCTTCTGCCAAGACCTTTGGCTTCCTTGAACTTGTCCAGGAACTAAAAAGCAGGCATCTACTAACGCCATCTGCTGGAAAAGGGAACTTGTGATACCGGTCTGCTTACCCACAATATTTTTAATCTACTAACCTTGATGAAGATGATTGTTTTGGAAGTACCCTCATTTGGAGGGAAAAGCCATTATTATATATCAGGTTCTTGGAAAACAAGAAGACAAATGGATGTTTCTTATAATAGAAGGTATATTTATCGTATGTACATCTTTATATACTGGAGAACATGCAAGTACAGGGAAGTGCCATTGTCACTGCATCTTGTCATTGCTTTTAGCATTGTTCCTTGCCCAGTTTAGGCGCTGTTCACAATACCTTTCCCTAGATACCAGATTTAAATACCCAAATATGAGAAGCTAGATTGTCTGTGTGCAAATAATCAGCTGTTTTCATCTGCTTTTTCCTGCTCCTTTCTTGCTCATGTCTTCTCAACAGAAAGCGACCCTGTTTTCTTCTTGATCCAGGAGGTAAATTCTGAATGGATAAAGACCTTCCTCGGTTATGCCAGAGAATGGAGAGCTTGCAATGATTAAGAGTGAAGGTGGGAGCTCATGCTTTATCAAAAAGAGAAGATATTGAATAGTGGTGAAAAGATAACCTAGCTGGATGTATAAGAAGGAAGAGAAAGAAATGAAATAAAACATCATAGTATAGATTAGGGTTAATAAAAAGAAAACTCTGCTGTAATCTGGAAGCTCACCCACTCAAAATGACAAAGAGGGTAGAAAGGTTGGAGTCTGTTAGTTAACAACAGGATGACTGTGATTCACCGAAGTGACTGCAGAAAAGGCAAATAGAAAGCCTCCGACACAGTGTTTCCAGTAGTGATAAAGACTATTAATGTCATCACAAAAAGCATTGTAAAAGCCTAGCATTGTTTAGCCTAGCAAACACTGTGCTGTAAGTGTATATGGCTTCTCTTTGTAAACCTATCAAGGGAGTAAGAACACTAATGCTATTGAAGCTAGAAGATAATGTTGGCATTGAAACAAATAGGCTTAATCATCCGTGAGTAAGGCTGGCAATATGAACATTTGTATCAGAAAGAGCAGTCAAAGTTCTGGAGCCACCTCCCATTACAAACTGTGTGGAGATAAAAATTTAAATAGCTTAGTTACTGAGTATGCTCAGTTTATAAAAGAGTGTAATGCAGTAGACTATGACAGCTCACACTGTGTCTCAAGAACTTTCTTCTAATAAACATATTGCTAAAATCACAAGAAGTGAGATTCTGTTGCCTAGCCATAGGTATCTAGTGCCTTTTGAGATACCATAGGTCCTCATGGTTGGCCTTCAGCTGCCACTCCTGAAGGGTTTACGTCTCAAATCCTGTGTCACATCGGATGGGTGTCAGGTGGATGCTTCAGAGGCTCTACGGAATCTCACATGGCATTAGATCTTTGTGTCTGGGCAGCTGAATCAAGCCCTGAAAGTCAATAGAGAAGTCAGAAAAGTTAAACTCAGCTTTGTTTATCTCTGGTTTGTAGTGGTAGTGAAATCAGTGCATTATGCTGATACAGTGTGCTCTTGCATCAGTTCATTAGCTTTGATATGTGTGTAAGTTTTATTTTTTTATGAACTCATTAGAAATGAAGGAATTAAAACTATATGAAGCATAGTTTGTGAGTTATGTAAAGAATTATCTATTGCTGCCAAGTACTAAACTATGTTGTAGAGGACAATCCAGGAGCAGCCAACAGAAAATTTTGTACAACACAAGGATTTTTTTTATCACTGTCAGGTTTCTATACTGTCCCCTTGCCTTCTGCAACTCTTCCTTCGGTGACCATTGGTCTCTCACATTTTAAATTGATCAGTAAGAGCCAGTGACATCTCCAGCCTTACTTAAATGTGTCAGCTTCCTGAGATGCCTTTACACATCTTTTGTAAGAGCGTTACAGCGTAAGTCCATTTTAGATCTTTTGTACCAATGAATGTTTGTCCTAAACTAGTAAGTTATAAGATGACTTCAAAGGCTACTGGATAGGATAAAATTGGTTGAATGTTATATTGATTTAGCGAGATTTAGAATGAGCTATGCATACAAAATAGGTTTAATTAATTTTTATTGACTGCAACATAAATGGAGAAAATTCTCCAAGAAAAGGTATAGATGCCCTTAGAAGTGGGACTGGATGATATTTAGTGAAATTCTGGAGTTGATATTAGATAAATTTGGCACTCTATGAAAGCAGATCAGCATTCCATTCAAGTTGTCATGCTCTCCTTTCAAAAGTAGATTTTTATCTTTTGCCTTCAGAAGGAAAGCACGTGAGTTTTGCAACCAGGTGTTTCTGACCATATGCCAATATTATTAATATCAACACATTAATAATATTAATAGAAGATTATCCACCATGCATAAGGACCTACACAGCATTTGCAATTTCATATGTTAATGAGCTTTGGGGATAAGATGGAAGTTGAAGGAGGTTTGTATCTCTACAATAGCATGCAGTGTCCTGAGAGTACACTACTGTTTCTCCGTTATATGGGGTAAGATTTGTACCAAAATACCAGCCCACAAAGTTGATAGCGTTATCTTTGGCTATATATTTTATAGGGGAATTTTTGTTACAGAAGGAACTTGCTTGATACTAGATAAGATTTTCAGTGGAAATTATGGAGCTGCAACTCAGGTATCCCAGTTGTAAGCTACACTTGGAAAAGGAGAAAGCATTTGACTGAGAGGAGTGGTGATGTCTAGTTATGATAGTTGAAGAATGTGTATGAGATACAGGCGATGTACCCTATAATATCAGAGGTTCTGTTTTTGGAAGTGATTTAATTTCAGTTCTGGCAATACTTTGCTGTTGCTTCTATTCATTCTGTCTTTGGTGTTTCAGGGACTGGGCCACTGCAGAAGTATGGCATTTATGGTTCTGCTAATTCAATTCTACACTAGTGATTTAGATATTTAATGTACTTGAGAACCAAAGGTATTTTAGATTTTCCACGGAGCATATAGATTCAGCCAACATTTTAATTTTTATTCACTTTATGGTGTGGGATTTCTTTGAAAACTATTTCATTTCCCTCCTCTTCCTGGTTTAAAACAAACCAATAAACCACATTGCCTTTAGACTGATTTCCACTGCAGATACATTTTTAGATTGACTGGTGTTACCCTGTTATTACCTTATACCCTTAACTTACAGTCTCCTTTGTTTCCTTTTATAGGTAGATGGCCCCAATGTGTTTTGATGTATTTACAGTTCCATATGCAATCTTTTTCCTTTTTTATAATAAATACTGGGATATGTCTAAAAGACAAAGAATGTAATTCAACTACTTTCTAGAACACATTATTGATTTAAATAAATTAATAAGTAAAAGTTCTGTTATGCAAAATCCACACATGCATTTAGGCTGAGTATATATGAAATGTTAAAGCATAACAGTAGGGAAAGCCAATTTGGACCCACATTTTGCAGGGAGATGGAATTTACGATGTGATTACGTTTAGACTTAGTGGAATACAAACCATAGACAGAGCTAGGTTACAGCAGAGGAACTGTTTTTTACCCTGATTTTATGATTTTTATGTAGTAGAGATAAACAAGTATTCCCAAGTGGAGTGAAATGTCTTTTGCATTCTGTCTGGAATCTCAAAATTGAAATTGCATTGTTCTGGTGTGAATGGGTATAGACAGGTAATACAAGGCCAGGTGAATTGTATCAAGGAGGCATTTTTATTAATTTGGCATGTTTGCAAAATGTTTTTAGTCTGGATGGCAATCAAAGCTCAGAGATTTGAATTAGTATCAAACCCTTAGGACAATTTGTTGGTGTTACCACATAGCATGATGCTTGTAGAAAGCTAAAGCTAAAGCAATCTAGCAAGTATCATGTGTTCAGTGAGTTTGGCATTCCCAAAGCATTCTTTTGGTTCCCTAAGAGTAAATTACAGGGAAGAATCAGATGTTCGTTTTTACAAATATCAGAGGGTAAAATTCTTAGTTCTGATAAAGGATTATATGTGGAAGTAAATTTTAAATGTATCTGGTTTTAAATGTTGCAGGAAACATGAGAGACTCCACATATGTGCTTAGAGGTAGGATTTATTATTTCTTAGGTATGGTTTTATTCCAAACATCAAGATTTCTTGAAACAGGACTTTGTAATTTACTCTGTTTAAGACCACATCAGCCACAGATACCTTCCCAAGCATCAACAACATGTTATAAGTAAAATGAGAGATACCCTTAATTTTATGCACGCATGCTAACCTGAATGACTTGTATTTCTAGTTATGGTGAAGTTTTTATTCCATAGGTGAAGAAGGAGAGGGAGAGAATTTGATAAATAATTGAGTTTGTTCCAAACAATTTGGGTGGCACAAAGTAAGGAATATACATGAAAGGTGGTGAAGAGGATGGATTTGCCAGTGCTACGGAGTGTAGGAGGAGATGAAAGTAGAGATGTGGCTTTGAAAGAAAGCTTTGAAAGAAAGAAAAGGAACCATGGATGTGGGAGATTTGAAGAGACACCCTGAATGAGAGGAGTCATAGGTAGCCGATTTCAAGTGCAACTGAGCTGGAGGGGTTGTGAGTGAGAGTATGCTATGGAAAACGAGAAACAGAGTCTTAGTGAAGATGACAGTACAGGGCACAGCCAGAGATGTAGAAAGTGGAGAAGCTTCAGGGTTTGGATATGAGGATTCCACAAGGAAAAATGATGGGGATTTCAGCAATAAAAAGGCTGGTGTCATCAAACAAGTAATAAGGAAAAGAAATGTGATGTTATTCATATCGGGTCATAAACTCTTTCAGTTAAATGGCCTTTACCAAAAAGAGTTTACCTACTGAGGTGCACTACTAAGTATTCTTGAGGATTAATGATATCATTAAAATATAGACATCTTAGATATAACAGGATCTGTAGGAGGTGGAGAGGCAAACCTTTAGGGTATGGCAGAGGAAGTCACCTAAGAGACTGAGAGAGGTAATTAGCCTAGAGGAAATCATCTTAGAGAAAATCAAAAGAGCTTCAGAATGCAAACTGGGAAATGTCACTGTTTTTTATCAGTTTTGCCCCTCCTAAACATTTATAAGAGACATTTATTGCACCAAACAGTTGCTACTGTTCTGGTGGAGTACAAATACAGGAGTAGAAAGATGGGTGCTTAGAACTGACAAAATTGCCTCTGGGGAAAATGGGTGACAGTCTGCACTTAGAATTTTGTTTTTAAGAATTGATTACAACAAATTACATCTTCAGTTAAAGCAGAAACCTGTTGAACTGGAATCTTATTTTATCAATACTCTAGGATTTTAGAAAAAAAAATCATTTTGCCTCAAAAATTTTTTGATAAATCAGCATGCATTTTGAGAAACCTCATATCTAGGCAGAGAGGGCTGCATTTTTGTTTTGTTTTACAAAGTGTGTTTGTGGTAGTTATGTTCAAATAGACTTTATATTTAATCTAAACCACCACATTTCAGGAAGTGGTCTAACATTAAGTCCATAGTTCCTATTCTCCTCTGTATTTTATATATAGGAAATCATTGACTGTGATTTCTCATGAGAAGAATGTATTGATTTGTTAAAAATAGCAGGAGAGTAAAGGTACTTAAAAGAAGTTTGGGTATTCACTATCTTTTGGGTTCTTAATAACTTTTTTTAGCCTCTTGCACAGGTTTCATTTACTCTTTCTCAGCATTAAAAAAGTACTGGAGAAAGCTGGTGACTTTATGAGGACTCCACCATATTACCTTGCTTCTATAATTACATTGACTTGAATCAACTGATTTACTCCAATCTGAAACTAAGTAAGCCTTACTCAGCCTTATCGCACATATTTATCAACACAGTTCTGTTTTAAAATGTTATTGGCTGTAGCAATTACAGTCTTCATAATTTATGATATTATAATATAAGCTCTTGTTTTTGCCTGGAGCTCTATAATTTATTTATGTGCGTTTTTATTTACATAACATATTTATTACTTACGAAAGACATTTCAGTGGTAATGCTGAAGAGCATCAATGTGGATTCACGGAAGAGTGGTTTTAAAGTATGTGCCATCTACTTCGAGATCACCTTGTGAATCTGGTAGTTCTAAGCAGCATCCAGAAATGATTAATTCCTTTCTTCTAACTCGGTCTATTCCCATTTCAAGAAACTGCTATGTAAGTGGCATGTTGTCAGGGTGCTTTGTGTCTGTATAGTTAGCATTTGGGCTTCTATCGATACCAATAGGACTATGTGACTCAATTCCTGTTCATCCATTCAGAAATACATATCTAAGAAAATGGAGCCATGACACAGACTCACAGGATCACAGAATGGTAGGGGTTGGAAGGGACCTCTGGGGATCATCTTGTCCAACTTCCCTGCCAAAGCAGGTGTTCCCAGGGCAGGTTGCACAGGCACAAGTTCAGGAGGGTTTTGAAAGTCTCTAGAGAGACTCCATAATATCTCCGGACAGCCTGTTCCAGTTCTCACAGTAAAGAAATTTCTCCTTACGTTTAAGTAAAATTACCTGTGTTCCAGTTTGTGTCCATTGCCCCTTGTCCTGTTGCTGGACACCACTGAAAAGAGTCTGTCCCCATTCTCTTGACCTTGTCCTTTAGATATTTATAAGTGTTGATAAGATTCCCTCTCTGTTCTCTCTTCTCCAGACTAAACAGATACAGGTCTCTCAACCTTTTCCTCAATAAGAGAGATGTTCCAGTCCCCAAGCCATCTTTGTAGCCCTCCGTTGGAGTCTCTCCAGTAGTTCCCTGTTTGTCTTGAACTGAGAAACCCAAAACTGGACACAATACTCCATGTAGGCATATAAGTTTGGTATTGGTGAACAGACTCACTTTCTAATGCCTCTAGACTCCTGATTTTATTGTATATTTGTGAGGAACAGTGCACATTCTTGCTTAAGTTTTCTAAGTTTTGAGACCTTCACTGCAGTGTCTAGGTTCTATAAGCTGTCAGCTCCATGAAATTTATCTTCTATTAGCCAACTAGACCAACATTAAGTATTAAAGAAGCAAAGGTGCTGGTCTTGGTTTGAAGAAGTTAACTGCTATATATGTGAAAGTCAGTAACTGAATTTAGTAAAATCACTCCCAGCAACCTTCCTGGTTTCTACAGACTTACAATATAAGACCATGTGCAATATGATATTTGTGTGGATCTGCTCTCAGTTTTTAGGACCTATTCCTTGCATATAACAGTAGTTCCAAAATGTATGTGCAATCCCAGGGAAATCAGCAGAAACACTAAAATGGGTAATGATTCTCAGGTAGAGCCTCTGCTTGTAATATAGGTGGATCTCAATGCAAACAAAAGCTTCTCAATACACAAGCCAGTGGCTTCTGTGGACACGTCATCATAATGAAAATCTTACACTTATTCTGTATCTTAAATTCCAATGGAATATCAAGAGTTCTCAATACGTGATCAATAAGCTAGCCTTAAAATATGACATATTGAAATACAACATAGTGTCTTGCTTTTAAAAATGAATGGGATCAATACATTTTGTTTAGATGTCCACAATCATGGAATAGATTAATCTTTAATTCTGAAAGGTAAGTGGAAGCGCCTGGAACATTTAATGTAATAATACATTAGGACGATCACTATAAACACAGTGAACCCTATTCCCTAGAGATGCCATGAAGGAACGTGTTTTTCATAGATAATGCTCTGGACTCAGTGTTTCTTCTGCAGGTTGTACATCCAGTGTCAGGCAGAATGATGCATTATAGAATATTATACTCATGCTACTCATATCTGGGAAGGAGATGATCCCACTTCACAAACAAACTTGCCTGGATTGTAAATGTTTATGAAACGCTTTCTTCCTGAAGTGAATATTATATATTCAATTGTATATGGTACAAGATGATTTGTACCACTCTGAAGCAGAGGCTGGTGTTAAAAACAACCTAATGTTGTTAGTTAGCTAATGATAGTAATAAAAGTGATAGCCCAACAAAGTATGTCTCTAATAAAACCTTAATAATCCTTTCATTGTCTTCTGAATAGTGTATTTGTTCTGAAAAATGTTATTTTGGGTGAGTCAGAGCGATTTGTGAATTTAGGTTAGAGTGAACATGTTTTCCTGAAGAAACTATCATGAAAAAAGTCATACTTCATTGTAATTACACAACCATGCCTTATACACTTTACAGTACCCATGCCAAGAATTAAGAGCTTATTTGCTAATTGCAGATGAATATGCCACTTAATTAATTAGGTGCTACACACCCTCAATTGCATGTATCTATCATATTGATTAAATTTATAGTGATATATTTGACTGGATAATTTACTGTCCATGAAGGGAGGTAAATCACACTGTTTATTTAAGGCATCTAATTGGGGTGTGATTTAGGACACCAGAAGTTAGGAACTTCAGTATCACATGTTAGGGGAGAGTAGCAGGTACCATCAGAGGGTGATTCAAAGCATGTAATCTGGACCCATGGATACACTCCTTGTGAGCAGTAGTGATGAAACTAGAGTTCATCTAATGGAACAGGATGAGTATGAGTCACTAGGCATTCTTATGAGTTGCCAGAGCCTTGGATTCAATTCCTCCTCATCCTAGTATTTCTATGTGTCCATGGAGGCACCTAAGCTCGTCCTCTCTCTTTCTGCATCCAGATCCTATTAGCATATGGCTGTCCTCAGTCCTACAAGGTGACAGTCATTTGTATCTTGAAAATCTGATTTCTGCTTCCTGAAATTTGGTTGTAAATTTGTATGTTCTTTGGGACAATGTATAGTTTGCTTATTTGGTCTCCTGCATCACTATCTGCATGGCACAGAAAAACATGAATCATCTGTGCTTTGGGAATGACCATAACTGGATCGTTGAAATGTTTTGATAAATACATATATATGTGTGTATGTATGCACCTAGGTATATGTGGTACATGACATTGCAAAGGCAAAGAGATGTACATAGTGTTACCGTTTTTAATATAAGCCTTTTAAGAGTTAGAAATTTATCAAGGAAGCAAACAGGATGTTAACCTTTTTTCAGTGAAACATCTATAAACATTTTAAAATTAATTTTTTTGCTGAGCTTTGGAGGGGAACCTCACTTACAAACTGTACCCCCAAATAAAACAAACTAGGCAAGGAATAGCTACATATAAAACTATTGGTATATGCTCTGTTACTGGAACTTTACATTTGCTAAGGATGCTTATGATGTGGTTGTCAGAATATATTTGCTGCTTAATGATGTACAAATAAATAACAAATCATGTCAATACATTTGAGAGATCTTAATATTGCTAAAGAATTGATTTACTAAATACATAATTTAATGGTTTTAATTAATAATATGCTGTAGTGTGGAGTTCTGTCACGGCGACCCTAAGGTCAAGACCTGTAGTTTATGGACTATTAATTAGCCATTAAGTCATTCACTCATCTGACCTGCAAATCTATCAGATTGATGAATAGCAGAGACCTTTATGTTCCTAATAGGTATTCTATTTAACTTTCAGAATTTTCAAGCAAAATTTGATCACTGAGTAACATGAAGTGAAAAGAGAGCTTTACCATTTTTTAAGGCTATTTCATCACCTTTCACTTGAAAGGAGATATTAACTTGAAGAATAATATTGCTATCTTCTCTCTTCTCCTAGGACTACTGACTGAGCAATGCAACTAGTACCTTAATTTCTTTTCTTTAAAAAGAGGAAATCAAAATGATTTTTACAGATCTTTTGAATGTGTAATATCAAGCATAAATTTTAATTGCACTTCATTTACTAAGTGGTGCATTACCTCATCCTTTGGTTTTAACAATGGATTTTCTATAAATCTTCATATGGTTAAACATGATAAACTGCTCAACATATCATGGAACATGGCAGTGCTTATTAGCACTTGAGAAATTATTGATTTCTTATCTTGATTAATCTTTTATGGGTCTCTGTAGTATTAATTCCACTGAAAAGACTTTGGAAGTTCTGTAACATTAGTCTCCTCATTCATACATTCAACTTCAATTACATGGATTTCTCTTACTGCTCTTGCTAGATTAATTATAACCTCTTTATCACCAGATCTTGCTTTCAGTTTATCAAGAATTAGAATTTTAATGAAAATACATATTTAAAAGATTCTAAGAAAGTGTGGCATTAATGAGACGAGATGTTTCCTCCATTTGGTAGAAGGAAGGAATTCTTAGATTTCTGGCATAAGGAGAAGAAGTGAGTATTAATTTTAGAGGCATATTTTGTGATCTATGGGTTTTCCCAGATATTTAGCTGCTTCATTTCAGATACAGTCTGGGAAGTTTCCCCTCATGTTTTAACTTAATGACAATGTTTTTGTATAACAAGCAGTATGAGTTCTATCACAAAGAAGAAGACTGCAGCTTGCTCACCAGGTTTATCTTCAGGAAGGCTGGCAAAGACATAAGATTTGCCAGATAAATACTGAGTGTGTCCTTGAGGGTAGGTTTCCTACATCCCAGAGAAGTACCTGCTCTAGTCAGCTATAGACTATTCTAGAATCTCTTGCCTCTCCTTTTTAAATGGAAATATTGATAAGTTAGCATCTTCTTTCTGGTGAAGCGTAAAAATAAATTCCCTGATTCAAAATTTCATAATGTCTTTGGATTTGGGCAGTCCTAAAGTCAAAGAGCATAACATACACAGAATTAACTTGCAGGCATAAGGACTTGGTAAACAGAGGTCACACTAATGAAAATATCCTGACCACAGATCGAGAAACTGCTTCAAGCCACAAGATTCAAGAAATTAACATTCCAGTTTTAATTTGTTAGAATGTCATTGTTTCATGGTCTGATGAATAGTTGGGTGCCGTGTGGCTTGCCATCACCATCCCAATGCGTTCTTGGTCTCAGTCTTTGCTCTCCCTCTCTTCTGATTTTGCAGTTTAGATACACATTTAATGAGCACTGTCACTCAGGAAGGAGGAGGAAAGAGGGCTTTGTGTCCAGCCTTGACTGTTGTGGGGCAGTACTATGGACTTTGCATTTACTACTTTTTCTGTAAATACATTAAAAGAATCTACACCAGGCATATGGGTACACTGAAACCTTAGTGGATTGTACAGTTATGGAGGAGTCTGATGCTGTGAAACGACAACAGGAGGATGTGGAAGTTTCCAGTGATTTACATTGGGGTTGATCCTGCTCCAACTCGAAGAATGGAAAAACTGTCACTGTCGGGAACGGACAGGGGTCAAATTGCTGTTGCTGCGGCAGCCCTTGTGATGATCTCACTTTCTTACAGATCTAAACCATTGGCAAGAGCAACAGAGCTCTGAAGCAAACAAACAGAAGCCCCATAGCAATAGAAGGCTAACTTTATTCTGATGTTCACATCATATTGAAGGAGTAATGAGTCGTCTACCTTATTAATAATGGGCAGATTTTCAATATCAGCATCTTTTATTGTCATCAATCCCTGTTGCATGTGTAGGAGCTGGAGTACAGCCAACAGGAGAGGAGGAGTAGAAAGGACTTTCGATTTCATAGGTTAAAAGTAAAAAAGTTGGAACACAAATGAGCTCAATACCTGTTTCTATTTAAGTTCAAATGAAAACAACTTTTGGCCTTGAAAAGGCCAAAATTTCACCCTACATCAGGACTTTTCCCTTCCCTGTAACATACTTTTATATTCAGTGCTAGCTGGTGAAAACTCTGCCGTCTTCATAGACGTGCTGGGAGAGGCTTAACTAATCCTGGTAAAGGGCTTCGCATGGAACATGCCATGAGAATACAAATCATGGACAATATTGATGACTGAGTATGCACAGACATCTGCAAAGGAATCTTTCATGTCTGCATTGTATTCCTAGGAATATTTTGTGTTATGTGTTAATTCTGAAAGCTGTTGAATGTTAACTATTGAATATTACCAAGGTTATTACATAGGCAGACCAAGTCACTCCTAGGTATGCTGACAAAGAAATTCCCGCCCCTACGAGTTTTATCACTCACATAATGAGGACAAACATTTCACCACACAAATCCCTTGGATTTCATGTAGTGTCAGGAAGGGCTTAAATGCAGATATTTTAATTGTAAGGCAATGTGCAGGCCGCACAGATAGATAGCAACCTGCTATGAAATTCTCAGTAAGTTGGCATGAAATAGGATTTGTACTTGGGCTGTAAACTAAATGGATACATTAAGCAGAAGATCCCTATAGGGGAAAAGAAGTGGGCCATGACTCTAGTGTAGCCTGAGGGTCATGGCAGCAGCTGCAGAGCAATTGTTCTTTGTGTCATGCAAAATGCTCATCTTCTCTTGTCTCCACATGGGTCTCTACAGAGGGAGAAAGATTTTATTATCTAATAGTATTGGGGAAGTGCTTCCAGTAATTTTCAAAGGATAAACCCAGGATGTTTCTTATTAAGCTATACTGTCAATTAAAAAAACATCAGTCTGAAAGAATCCTCAGGTTTGTTTAACTTTATTTTGAAAAAGTAGATCAGAGAAATGTCTTTCAAATGTAAGATGGACATGTTATGTCTCTAAATTAGTCTCAGTGTTAAGATTATGTGAGAGGCTTTCTGAGCTTCCTAAGGATATTTGATAAACAGGTAACTAAAATGAAGAGCTGCAAATACTAGACACATCTGTATGAGCAAATGTAGAATTTGCAAAGGGAAAAGTTAGTTTAAAATGTACTGAGTTGATTTAAAATTGTACTCTTTATCTCTACAACATTTTCAGGTAAAAGCCTTCAGGTTCTGCTTCGACTTATACAAAAATATCCGCAGGCAACACCAGTATGTTCCTTGAAAGTGCTACCTTCCTTGAAGGTGCTACGCCTGTGCTGGACAACACTTGTTCTCTCACAGCCCTTTAACATCTGCATGCTCAGAACATCTGCAGAATATACCAACCATCCTCTACTTTAAGGTGCAGGTGCCCTTAAAATCTGTTAGGGAAGTCATGTGAAATACTTTGCCATTTGCTCTTTGAGGACATTCGTGGTTAGATGGTTTTACTATGCTGCACTGTGTTTTTTTCTCTAATGAAAGATGCTTTTAGCTGAAAAAATAATCCTTGTAGCGAAGCTTTTTTTGTTTGAAATCATGCTACACAACATCAGAAATGAACGTGTTAAAAATTAATTTTCACTTACAATCTCTTCACTTAAAGGGTAACCCATAATTCTCATAATACTCACTTGAACTTAATGTTTTCCTGTCTTCTAATGGACAGTAATTGAGAGGGATCCATCATCTAAATTATACTCCAGTGCAGAAAATCACTTAGAAAAATGGTGCTATAAACTGGAATCTCTATGGTAAAAATCAATCCCTGGAAGCTGGTTAGTTTTAAGGAAAGATATTACCTATCTACTAGACTTACATATAGCTTTATTGTGTTTGTATTAATTTGCATATGGAGTTTAAATCCATCTTTTTTCTTACATGAAATCACACTGCAAATTTTTTGTTTCCACATACTTCCATGGAAGGCTATTTCTTCTTCACTGACATAAGTGGGTACCATTTGCAAGATTTTAAGGATGTCTTTACAACATTAATTAACAAACACATTTTTTTTCTGCTGAGGGTTTCAAGAAGGGTCCAGGAGGTCCTTTCTTATTCACATTGGGTCCATAGCTTATTCTAGGTGACTGCCTTTTACGAAGTTGTGAGAAGATCCTAGGAAGTAAAACCTGAGGCAAGAACACTATTGTTTCTCTGCTGTACAAGGGGATCTTCTCTGGCTTGAATTCTTCTGTTGTAGCAGAACTTGGTCCCTTTCTGGTAAAGGATCACTGAAGTAACTGTGGGAAAAGCCTGCAGAACGTCTGGAGGAAGCCCCTAAGTCAGGGGTTGTCAGATGTTTGAGAGTATATTTTTAGAGAGGGATCATTTTTTACCAGCCCAGTTCTTAGCTATCTCCTCCTAACTGCCACCAGAGCATAACTATTTCCCATTTCTAGTATAATAAGATAGGTAGGTAGGTAGATGGATAGATAGATAGATAGACAGACAGACAGATGGACAGACAGACTGATAGATAGATAGATAGATAGATAGATAGATAGATAGGTAGATAGATAGATGGATGCATGTGTGCCTAGGGCACTGCTTCCGCAAATACAGACTCCAAATGTTCCTCTTCCAGGTATTTGGTGTGTTCTTTCCAGTTATCATCAATGTCCAATAGCTTCATTTCCCAAGGGGCTGAAGCAGAGACAGCATGCCAAAGACATGTTCGCCACATACTTTTCATGTGCCTTTACTTGCCAATTACAATCAAACAGGGAGAAGGACCGACCAGGAGCTCATGACCACTGCACCATTATCAAGAAAGTTTAATACAAGGACACTGTTGAGGGCCTTGAGACTATCATATAGACAGGATCAAATAACTGTGTTACTTAGGTATTTTTAATGAATGTAGTGCAAAACACTTCTATTTCATTTTCAGTGTTCTGCAGCTGGAACTTTGAGATATGGTGGAAAAAATTTCTCTGAAGTCATTTAGGAAATTTGTGGAAGACCCAGGGGTAAATGCAGTTCTGAATCCCAGTACAATAATCTAACCAGAAAATATTTCTCTCTTCTCTTCATAGTCTTTTGTAAAGTCTGAGGGCCAGTAGGGCTAGGTGAAAACTTTAGCAATATTTACTGGATACCATATTTGAAAATTATTAAGAAATTCATCATGAAAGACAGAAATGTGTCTCCTCTGACCAGCTCTGACCTTGAAATATCCTTCTCCCCTGACACATCAGTTTTTGTTTTCAATAGCTGTGAGAAGCATCTTTCTCTGAGAAACCATGGATATCCCTTTTGCCAGTTGGTAAGCACAACATAAAGAAATTTAAAAAGCTGTCAGCTACAATGACTTCTTCAGGTTAAAAAATACCCTTTGTTTTTCCAGTAACTACTAATGGTTTAAAGCACTTCCATAAAAATCTTCTGCAGTTTGTGGAAAGGGCTAGTTTTATGTATCTTTATTGGAAAAAAATCCCAACATATCTCCAAAAATCCAGCAGCCTTGATATATGAGGGATTTCCTTCTTGCTTTATGGGAAAGTGTTATAACATAACCTTTTTTTAAAAAAATTTATTCCCCTGATTAAGACAGAAACAGCCTGACAATGTCTGGTGCTATTCTTCTCCTTGCCACTTATGTATGCCTCCTCACAGACTATGATATCACAACGCATTAATCAGGCAGCAGGCTGAGCTCAGAGCGTGGGGCAATGCCAGTGCTCCTTCCCTCTGATTCATCAGGTGATTATTTTTTCTAAGTGTGGTAACAGAAGTGTATAAATAGCAGCAGTATTCAATATTTTATCTTCAGACTAAATGTAAAGATTTCACTGAGTTCAGGTATATAAGATGAGCTGAGCATCTAAAGTAAGATTTTTCAAGGTTAGGTGGCAGTTGCTGTAATACTGTGTAACTAGAAAGGTTTTGTTTAAGGGCATCTTAAGGGAGTCTGTGCCAGCTTTTGTAAAGAAATGTGAAATGAAATAAGGAGTATTCTTTTGCTTTACATTCTCATGTATGGGCTGACTTACTTGCTCTGGTTTTTGTTCGTGAACTACAGAAGGCAGATCACTAACCAGTGTCCAGACCTGCTAGCAGTTACCTGGCTGCAGAGAGAAAAGCCAAATAGTTCTAAAGTCAGACAAGATATTACCTGGAATCGATTCATTAGGAAGCTCTAGGTTTTGTTGTTAACGCTACTCACAATACTATTTCCAAAGTATTGGAGAGTTGTCCCAAGGATAACAGCTGGCACTTGAAGAAAATAAGTCATCGCTAAAGGAAGGCAAAGAAGTTTTGGCAAAGAAACTCTGCTCGTATAACTTACAGCTTTGTGTCCCACTTCAAGTGAGGAAGAGAAGCCAGGAAGGTGGCTTGACTTCATGTTCCTTTTGCAAAAAATTGTTAATCGTATTGGAGTCCATTTTTTTTTCTCTTCAAATGGAGCATCTTGGCTGAATGAACATTCAGCCCATTTCAGGGGTGACTGGTCTGTTCCAACACGACAGCAGTGCCAGAACATTCCTTCTGTCTTTCAGACATTCACTTCAATTTTACCTTCCTCTGTGCCAGTTCTGAAAAACTGCAGGAAAGGACAGTCAGTGGCTAAGGACTGAACTGTAGCTGCCTCTGTTGCAGAGCAAAGGCTCTCAGGGCAGACAAGGAACACAGTAAGAGGAGCAAGGAGTAAGCTCTTTACAGCCTGACAGATGTCATCTTTACGGATGACAATCTGCAACCGACAGTGTTTGGGATAACACAGAAAAGTACACTGCAGTTTTTTCACTTTTCTGATATCAACACGATGTACACAGGGGAGGTTGTATTGTTGCCAGCAAGAGCTAAGACAAGGGCCTACAAAGTATGGATGAAATACTCAGTTTTGAATTAAAAGACACATTTCCATCTTAGCTAATATCTGACTATCCGGGTTACTGAGTCTGTATATTCACAGGATAAACCAGTATTGATTAACAGTGAGTTTCCAGGTGTTGATTCTCACTCTTGAATGAGCTTTTTTTTTTTTCACTTTGATGGCAATAACAGTAGCTCAGTTGTGTTTGAGTTATGTAAGAGGGAGCTCAAGTGTTACTCTGTCGCACAGTGGGTTCATGAATTGGGAGATGAGGATGAACTGTTGTCAAATCATCTAGCAATCTAGTTCTCAAAAGAAATCCCCTTTTTTCCTTTATCCTCATTACTAGAGGCTTTTCTACTTGCATTTCTAGTTGCTTTTCTTCTACTTGATTACTACGAGCTTTTTTACTTTCTTCCTGTGCATCCCATTTCTTTGTTGTAGCCCCTACAGAAACCTCCCTTGCCTATGTTTCCAGATTTTTTGTTCTTCAAAGAGCTCATTCTCTCCTGCTTCAAAAAAGTCAGGCTTTGCAGTCAACCTTTATCACAACTCAGTCAGTACTATTCTATGTGCTCTTGCCTATGATTCCTCCAGTTTTGTTTGAAGCTAGCCAAGTCCATTTCCCTGCGTGTCCATGCTTTTATTTTCTCTAGAGAATTCTTGTCTATATCTCTCTATTCCTTGTGACTTAATCCCATATTTAATATCTGTTACTTTCAGGGAACTAGCTCACCAGTCTTAAGTAGAAGTCTCAAGATGCATAGCAATGTTTATGTTAGCATAAAAAATAATTAGGTAGACTGGGGAAAGAAAAGGTCTTGGCCAGTTCAAGCCTTTGATTGTGCATTATGTTACTTCTTCCTTTCACTCCATACTCTGTATGCAGTCTCAGACGCTAAGATCTTTAGGCAATTTAATTAAAAATATTTGTACAAGACCTTACACCAAACACATCACAGGGGCTGTGGTCAGCCTTGCCAAGCAGCAGTATCAGTAGCTGTCTATGTGCCTCCAGTATTTGGAGGTTCTCTTCTTTTCCCCACTATGTCAAATAAAGCTGGTCTGTGTTTATAATGATTTAAATCAAAGTTGAATTTGGCCCAAATTTGAGTAAAACATTCTTCCTAAAGTATCACAGTGAAGTCAATAATCTTATTGTTTCCTGCTGTGTCTTTATTTGCATGTTAATGGCAGATTATTGTTGTCTTTTTCAGTGTACTTCTCCAGAGACTCTATGCATGTTTGTATTGATTAGTTCCTCTTCATTTAACATTTAAATGGATATTTTCAAATTGGTGCAAAATTATAATAGTGTGTTTGCTCAAGGCATTTCGCTGTGGTATTAGTAGAATCATCATCCAAGTCTACTGATTATGCATGCTCTGTACAAAAGAGTTTAAGAACTGCAGTGCAGACCTGCAATTAGGTCTGAGTTACACAAACAAATGAATCCTGGGCCAAAAGCACGTATCACCTCATCTGTCTTCCAAAAATGCTAGTGCATGTGAAGTAAGAAAACAGAAAGTATACCTTAACAAAAGAAGAAAACAAATCTGAATTTTCGGACTTCAGAGAAGTTCTTAATCTTTTTTCAGTTTACATAAACGTTATATGCTCATCTTATACGTTATCTAAATTATCCCTTTCTGCTGTTGCAGAAACTTGGGAGTGGAAGCTTTTAAAAAATGAGATTTTATTATACACTTACTGCATGAAATAGTAAAAATTTAGGCTTTGGGAGTGTGTGCTGTAATGACTGGTTTGAAGCTTTAAGAGTATGGCCTGCAATCTCACCAAATTACATAAAACTCATCTGGCCACCTCAATATCTAAGGAGAAGCAGTGTAAAAGCTGAAGTTTCAGCGAATAACCCCTTATTTATCTATTTTTTGGGGGGAGTGGAGGAGTGGCATGTAAGAACCATTTATGGGTTCTACTGGCCTTGCAAATTGGCTTTCTTCATTGTTTATGCAGGGCTGGCAGAAACAATACTGTTTCTCTGCTCTTTCTGAGAGGTCTGAAAATATGGTCATCTTTGCTTTGTCTCTTGTGAGTAGACCTTACTTATAGCCAGTGCTTTTTAATAGTCTCAGGGTGGCACTGTGTGTCTGCTAGCACATCCCAGCTGACAGTCATAACCTGTTGAAAACACAAGTAACATAATAAACATTTTTACAACAAACAAATCCAGGTCTTCTGGCTGAATTCAGCTTTGTTAATTAAAATCATAGCATCATCTGTGTTGGAAAAGACCTTCAAGGTCATGGAGTCCAACCCTGTCAGACTTTACAGACTTCTGTGATCTTCCTTTCTCTGCACTAGT
>JAVSBS010014487.1:69143-88935 GCA_033124195.1 Coracias cyanogaster | reverse complement strand
TTGGTGGTGATCTGTTAGACAGGAGCATTTACTCTGCAGCCTGGACTGCAAGGCGAAGTAGCTCCCTCCATCCACTGGCTCTACTGCTCCTTGAGGGTCTAATGAAGAGGGAGTAGGAAAGGCCCAGGCCTCCAGACCTCCCCCGCTAAAGACAGGTGATTTACATCAGAAAGATCCTACAAATGCTCCAGAACTAGAAAGTCACCAGCTCCTGCTGCCCATCTTTTTCCTTTTGTGGACGTCACCCTCCTTGGATGAAGGCTGGGAAAGATGCCTTTGTACCAGCTTCTCAGCAGCTGCTTCTGTGGGTCCAGTATTGCATATCATTTCTTTCAGCTGGAGTGGATGTGCCAGGTGTAAACAGTGGCGCTCACTTGCCTATAGCCACTGTGGTCTGTTGGTGGCAGAGGAGCCCTGTGGGCACCTTGGACTGTGTCACTGTCAGTGTCTGAGATTCATAAACCCCAAAAATTCAGAAATCCCAAGAATATAAAAAAAATCTCCCTTATCCAGCATAATAGAGCAGAGGGAGGAAGAGAAAGGTGCTGTGATAACCCAGGTAACCCAGAAGACAATATGAAGCCTTTATAAATTAGGGTGTGGGAACAAATTTAGTACCTCTGCTTAGAAAAAAACCCACTTCCTTTTAGAGAACAAGAGCAGCACTGATCGGAGTAGTGCAAATTGTGCCAAAGCTGACAAACATGGAAAATTACTTGATCCTTTTATTTGTTCCTGAACCTTGACAATAATTCAGTTTCTATGGAAATGCTTTCTTAGGGATGAAACCTTTCTCATCACAGGAGGGTCATCCAAGGTGGGCTTGGGAGGAGAAGGGGAGAGATGACTGATGGAGTTCCCGAGGCCAAATTCTTCCATGAGCCACAATAAGGCTGTGGGTTGGCCCAAAGCTGGAGAGGACCTGGCAGTCCAGTCTGTGATCTGCCTGATGACAGAGCCCATCCTTGGGTGGGTGGAGATGGGTAAGGGATACAGGCAGCTGTTGCCACAGTTCCAGCCACTGACTCTGAACACCTGGGGAGTTGCCAGGAGTGCACGCTGCTGGGGCTCTTGAGTCTGAAGTTGTAACACTTAACTTCCTAGAACATCGTGCGTGTTTGTGTTCCTTCAATAGCCATTTAGAAACCATTTATAATCCTGGCATGCTCCTCAGCCTTCAGATGAAAAGGGAATTTCAATCCAGAATGGGGTTTGCCACGATGTTGCAATAATTGTTCTTTTCTGTGCATCATTTCTATAAGGCTCTGCCAATCAAAAAGTTCAATGTCTTCATTATTCTGTAGGTGCATGTCATGCTTGAGGGGAACACCAGAAGGCTCAGTGTTGGGACTTGCCCTGAAACAGCAAAAGAGGTAGCTTCACTGAGAATCAACAGAAGCTTATCTGTACTACAGGTCTTTTCTGGAATGTCAAAGTAACATCATAAGTTCAGAAGTCCTTAATGAACACACTAGACCAAATTCTGCTACAGAATATACATGTGCGGCTCCTATTGAAGTAAATGGGCACTCTGCCTGCATCTGAGATAAGGATCTGGTTTGTAGCAAAGCTTAAAGGGGTATACACTGGGGTTTAATGGACTGTCGCCTAAAACAGAACTTATTTTTAAGCTGTTTTCAGTTATTTCTAGTGTTGCAATAGGTAATTTTCCCTTGTTTTGCTGCTACATCTTCTGCATACCGGTTTAATAAGGTATAGAAATGGAAATAAAGCAATCCAAACAGATAGTTTATTGTGGTTTCTTTAAGGCAATGTCAAGATATTTTACAAGCTTGCAAAATTACATTTACTACACTCCAATCTTCTGGCAGATCATAAACACTCCTGAATATTTCTGTTGGAGGAATGGCATTTTTTTTTAAAAACCTTGATAGGGAATATGAGTTTGTTTGAAGAATGAGTGAATTTACCTAACATCTTTTCATTTTCCTTTAATTTGGCCTGTTTGGCCTTTAAGACCTGTGCCACCGACATCTGTTTTTTCTTTGCTGACACCATTCAGGCAAGTAATCAAGGAGAAGTCTGCCGTTGCTTTGCGCTGCACTAACGTGTGTGTTTCTGTGTGTTTGGAAATTACAAACCTTTGCCAAGGAGGAAAATGGTGAGATGTAAGAAAGAAATGATGAAACAGGATTAACAAGGTAAGAAATAAAATAAATTCCAAAGGTATTAAGTCAAAATAATGGAAGCTGAGAAAATAAAAAAACCAAACCCCACAAATAGAAATGTTACAATAAGGAAATATATATAAAGAAGGAATATTAAACTTAGAATTCTGATTCCTTTTCCTCTTATAAAACTTAAACACAGGACTTTTTGGGACACCACACCTGTGTTGAAAGTGTGACATAGTAATCTAAGGCAGAAAGTGAGTGTGGAGCCCAGCTACCAGTCTTATGACGCTGCATCCTTCCTTTGATGCTTTTCCTTCAGAGAATGATCGTCTTTCTCCTACAGCAGAGAACTGGTAATTCTGACCCAGGATCAATGTCAGGAGTTCCTGAAGACCACTGAAATGTGCTACTTATTTACTGTGCATGCAATTCATAGGCAAATGTACTATCGAAATACGAACAGTCACATCAATGGAGAAACACAGAACTAATGTAGCCTTTCATATATGTACATTTGGAGCAGCCTGTGACATAAGTAAATAACAAAGGAGCTTTCTTAAAAGTGAACTCATAGTTGGAATTTCAAGTCTTAAATTTTTTCTTAAATTCAGAGTTTAAGACATTACTATAACTGTGAACAGGTTTAATGCCACTGTCAGTCTGTGAGCATGCCAAGTGTGGACTGGGTATTTCTTCAAGACATAGAATAAATTTTGAGTTTTATTTTGTATATAGAAAGTGCCTGTTCTATATAATATATCTATGTGATAGGCAAAAAAAAAAAAACCAGAAGAAAAAGGAGAGAAATCTCAACTCAAAAAGACAAACACCTTTATTAATTTTGAGCTTTATAATTTATAAATGCATCATGTCTATTAGTTTTCCTTACAAATCTGGCTCTACAGCAGCAAGGCAACGTATGTATAAAACCTCTGGGGTGGACCAAGACAGAGGCGTTTCAATTCTTGTTGTCTGGGTATGTTTGGGGAATACAAGTGGACAATATTCCAGAAAAGGCTGTGCCAATCACATATAATTGGGTTAATGAGGAGCCATTGATGAGAAAGAAGTAGTTCCATCAACAGTGGAGTTTATGAAGTCTAATTTATTTCAGTTTTTTACCTTGTACAATGAACAGCCCCATCTTTCAGCTTATACAAGCAAAACTGGAGCTTTTTTTTTACTGAGGCATTTGAAATATCTCCCTTCCTTTGGCTTTTCCTCTAATACAGTTTCGCTGTATTCTTTCTGCTAGTGGGAGAAAAAGATCCATTCAAGTACCTGTCCACAAGACAGCTGTCCACTTCCATGGAGGCATTTATGAACTTTACGTTTTGGAAGCTCTACTCTTCTTTCAGGTAAGATTGAAATTTTCCAGTAGCTTTAGTGGTCATGAGGAACTGGATAAACGTTGTTTCCTTAAGACACTGAGGCACAAAAAAAAAAGAAGAAAAACCCAAACCACAGCAACACAAATTTTTATGAGTTGAAAAAGATGTGAGGGAGGGATGCTTTAAAAAATGGCAGAAAAGGGAAAGATACTTCATATGCTGGACTTACAACTTAAAATTCTTTAAGGGAAACAAACATACCAGCAGAAGTGCTAAGAAATAATATCAATGAACACCCTAAAATAACAGGTGAATGATATATATGTTGGAGTCTGTATATCACACTCTTTTCAGGAGTCTGAGCTTGTGCAACCAAATAAAAAGCACACAAAATCATGTACTATTTTGGTAACTTTGCTGGGTGGTATCCATAATATTTTTTTGTGGTGAAAAGGTGGTGTATCAAAACACTGTTAAACTGAGAGCATCTCATACCAACTTTGTGATGAGATGTAAAGAGGCTGGTGAGCCACAAACGTAGGAGCTATGGGAGGTGGTAGGTCTGTATTTTTCACCAGAGGAAGAGCTAGTTGTTTGGAAGTTTTATGGAATTAATGTTGATAGACATAAACACACTTAAGTTCTCAGAAATGTAATTGTAGCAAGTGAAAGTCTGTTTCAAAATATTTATAGCATAATGTAAATACACTGGAAAGCAGCTAAAAGAAACACAGTACAAAGAAAGGACCTGGGTAGAAAAGCTTTCCTCATAAAAATATAACAGAGATGATTTAAAAATATGATTATCATCAATAAACTTCAAGGAAACAAAGTTCTACAATGAACCTAACACACAGTCAAACCTTAAAGAGTGCCCAGGCTTTTTAACAGGTTAGAAAACATGAGCAAAGAAATATTTTTGGCAAGGTGTTAGCATATTCCAGTAAAAAAACACGGAAAGGAAGAAAGGACAAACATTGGAAAAAAATCCCTTGTCATCCAATCTCACTGACTTGTCCCTGGCTGTGATGGATTTTTGAGAGTGATATGGGGTTTCAGTTACAGGAAGTTTTGTCCCACTGATTTTTCTGTTAGTGTTTCAAATACAAGCTGCGCAAGTTCTTGCATGGACCCTGAGTTCTAAGCCAAGTACTGTTACCTGCTTGATGGCTTAATATTCCCAGAGCTGGGACTTCTGCCAGGAGAACATATGAGTGAAGTGGGGATGAGGGTATTTGTTATTCATCCATGCAGAAAGTATTTCCATCAGAGCTTCACAAACTGAAAGCAAAATTGAAAGAAGAGAAGGTATCAGGGAGAGAGAAAGGTTAGATGAACTAGGCAAGAGGATTTTAAGAATGATTACATTGAGTATGGCAATTTTCTTTTTCATTTTTTCAAGGTCTGTGATACCTGAAGAGACTGGGAAAATGCATATTTTTTTTGTCTTTGTAAAATCCCTCCTTAAAGGTGGGATTCAGCACCTGTACACTCCTGATCTTAGCTGGATAAATTACAGCTCTAGGGAGCACCATCCAGGAGCCCCACTGAGTTGTTGCCCACCACTTTCTGCTGATGTCTAGCGCTTCATAAGCTTTCCTTCCAGGTTATCTTTGCTGCTGCACTGCTCATGGGAGGCTCCCTCAGGGACACCCTGCAAGTTTCAGCAACAATATCCAATAGCTGCATGCGGAGGCAGGGGTGATGCTTGTATATATAGTCAGGGAATTATCAAAGGATGGCTTTGGCTGCAAGAATATATCAGCCCTAGTTTCCTCAGTTTGAAGGTTAAAAGCAGCAGGGCAAAATACAAGCGTTCACCCAGACTTTTTTAATAGATCTGGAGTGGGTAGCAAGGCTGTTTTCCTATCTACTGTGTTTTTTCCTGCTGTCTCATTCTGGTTAATTGGGTAACTCTTGTTTCTTTGAAAGCACTTTGATTTGCCATATGAACACTGGAAGTATAATAAAATCAGGCTGTTTAAGAGTGTGTCTGGAAATGGTGATAAACAGTCCGTTCTCTGCTCTGTGGTTCATTACATCTGTGGATCATGGTGAGTTCCCAACCGCTGCTGGAGGCCAGCTGAATACAGTGGTGTTATGGAGGTGTTGATTATTCATTTTTTTCTTGGGAATTCTGCAAAGTTTATTCAACTAAAGGCATTGTGTGATGTGCAATCAATAAGTAGAGAAATGCAGTCACATGCCAGAAAAGACCAGTTTTTCTCCTTGCAGCAGCTTCAGGTGCCCTCCCAGTACAGGCAGCCTGAAGTGGGAAAGCAAAGAGAGTGATTCTGTGATCAGAAGAGTTTTTCTGTGATCAGAAGAGTTTTTCTGTGCTCAGAACATCAAACAAACACTCGCTGATAAGTTTGTAAGAAAAATGAGAGATGGAAACCAGTGTCTGGAAGTTCACTTGTGCTGAACTGTAACCCTGTAGAAGTGGTGGGAAGAGGCAGGGAGTGGTGCAGGTAAAGGGTGTTGAGATTGTTTTGGATCATGGCTGCATTTGGACAGTGTGATGTGTACTAGAATCTACCCCCAGTACTCAATATCTTAGGGATGCTGTGCCAGCAAAACAAGAAGTAATAGCTGTAAATGGAGCTAAAAGAGTAAAAAAGACATGGACAAGGCATTTTGATGGTGTATGTCTCTTCAACTCTTCCAATTTTCCAGCCCTAGCTTTAACCCTTTGGATATCAGACCTTGGTAGAACACAGGGGTTGTTCTTTAGCCTGATACTATCAGATAAAATATTATGTGAATTTATTTGGGGGAAAAAAAAAAAAAGAAAGGAAAGGACAAAGAACAAGTCATTACACAAGGAATAGCAGCAAAGTGGTTGGCCTATGGTCAGGGTTCATCAACCTCCAGAGCTCAAAGGCTGGCAGGGGCTGGGCCATATGCCTTGAACCAGGCCGCAAGGACCAGCATTGAGGAGTGGCAAGAAGGGTCTTTCTGGGCAGAAAAGGTGTAGTGCCTCTTGGATGAACATGTAAAAAGCAGCAAGAGCCTAAAAGGATTCACAGTGGTAACATGTAAGGCAAATCTGTTGTTGGGTGCCAAGTGCCTAATGCTGTCAGGGCCTTTCAAAAATCCCAGCCTTCGTGTCTAAATTAACAAACAATTCATTCACATTTTGTTATTTAGAGGAAAACTGCACACTGGACTTGGTTATTTGATACTAATTATTTAGCAGGTATAAAAGCGTATTCAAGCCCCTAATCTCCTTTCTGAGCAGGCAGGCATGCTCATGTTCAAATAGTTGCGTAACTTGCCCATCTCCAGTTGACAAACCCTTCTAACTTTGTTTTCCAATCCAATGCAACCCCACCCCCGGACAAGCCGTGTGCATAGCTAGCTTGTAGTCAATCCTGCTGTTAACCTCATCCTCTTTTCTCTCCTATTCATGCGGTTTGTTGCCTGCTTTCCATACATGTATAAAGTGCCAGCTATCAAGGAAGGGGCTGCTCCAGCATTTGTACAGTGCCTGGCACTTTGGGCGGCTGGGCTGGTGTTCAGGGCTTCTGGGAAAGCAAGTGATAAAATGCAGGACTAAGTTTTGTATTGACTTGAGATGTTAGAGAATGTCACTGCAAGATCTCTCTCTGCCTCGATCTCTTTGTCTCTCTCCATACATCTGTATGTGCATCTCATTTCCACACCTTTTCCTTGACTCTTCACATCTTCCATTCAGTGAAAACTGACCAAAGTCAGTGGGATCACAGAGGATTCAAACTAAAATAAAACCTGGGCTGAGCCTAATACTGTGCAATTTTTGCTGAATTAGGCATAAATTAGATGTTATCTCCCAGCCAGTTATGGTGATACTGAAAGCAGATACTTCAAACTATTTACAGCATGTGAGAGTGTCTAATCTTCTTTCATATAATTTAAAAAGCAACCCAGGGACAGGGTTGTGGTTTCAAGTTGTAGATAGAACAGACACAGTATTTATCTGGTTGCTGAGGAGGTCAAGGAAATAAAGCAATCTTCTTTCATCTCCCTGCATTATTATCACAGACAATAGCCTGCTGGCACAAAACAAGTTTTAATTGATTGTTGTTATTGATTTTACAGGAAGCAAAGCAGAAGAAATACAACTTGATTTTTGTAAGCCAGGGTGACCTGAAAAATACAAAGGAGAAAAATAGATTATAAAGCCCTCTCATATTTTGCCCATTTCCATAAGTTTGCAGCTGAGCACTCCATAAAACCCCTCTCCATTAATTCTCTACTTATGTATTTTGACCATATTGATTTTCTCCTCATATAATCTCCATCTGAAAGTTTTATTCAGGTTATCTGGTTTGTGCTGTCACTGTGTAGATCAGTCTCGTTCCCTATGGGCAATAATTTAAACACATCTCTTCCTCCTCTCTCTTTCTACCTGGCTCAAACCCATATGAAGAAGAAAAAGATGCACATAAAAGTTTTAGGCCAGTTTGTACCACAACTATGACTCTGCCCTTTTTGCTGATCACCACTTTCTGGAGCCTTTTCTGTGCTGGCTGAACCCTGGAGATGGGATTTTTTCTGCTCACGCTGCTCTACCAACATCAGGCTGGGAGCAGAGATCTTGGGCTGTGAATAACCGTGGGCTGCCTGAATAATCATAGCAACCCAGTTAAGTAACCCAGGTGGGCTGGCTGGTGTTCAATGGGGAGACCTTACCTGTAATTAGCCTTTCTCCTGGTCAGGAAGGAAGGAGATGGTGAATTTCATGGGATGCTGCTCAGATTTGTTCTTTTCCCAAGCTCCCTTGGGAATGGGTTAGGAGGCGAAGTGGGTTAAGAGAGAGGATTTTATCGGTGGTGAGTAATCATGTTTTTGGAAATATTGAGCTGAAAGAAGAATTTTCTCACTGTTCAGTCTTACTAATTTTATGGACTTTGGTGTAGGTGTGTGACACGAGGAAGACGCTGATGGGAATGGAATAACAGTGCTTGGCACTTTTGCAAGAGGAGCCAGTGATTCCTTGAATTTTAGGTAAACTCTAAATGTACACATTGAATTAATTAAATCACCTAGATAGTGTCATTCCACAAAGCTTTAAAATTATTAACAGCACCAAAAATACTACAATGGACTTTACTATGATCATAACTAATCTAATCTAATTAATTATTATTAATGGTATTAATAGTATTATCAGCTTACTCGGTATCTATCCTCAGGGCCTGTGTAAAGTGTCTTCTGAAAGCAGAACATAAAGATGGTTACAGCCACAAATATCTGAGTGTTAAGTCACTCTCTTTCCTTCCTCCCTTCTTACATGTAATTCTTATTTTATTGTGACTTGAAATATTTATACAACAGTAGTAAAAAACCTACAGTCTTGTTTAAATATGCATTTTAGTGTTTATTCCTCTACTTACATTTGCAATACATTCTTCTTGTCAACAACAGCTAAAAGCTGCCTCTCTTCCAAAAGTAGTAATTGAAATAGTATGACCCTAGGAGCTGGGCTTTGAAGGAAAACACTAAGGTTTTACAGAACACATTTTAAACCAAATGTTTTGTTATTGACAAATTATTGGTTTAAAGGCAATGAAGAATGAAAAGCTATTATCCGTATCTTCTGTGACACTCCTTTATTCAGACTGAGCCCTAGTATTTCTGTCCAACAACAGTATTTCTGGGAACAACAGTCTTTCTAGAACAATATACAAGAAAAAAAGATTTATTTTTGCTTTTGCAGCACCCACCCAACTTTCCCACCAAGTGATCTGTTGTTAATGTGCAGGAAATCCCAATGAATGCACATCATTTGGTGAAAGAATGACAGCAGACACCACAGCTATCCTTAGCAAGCATCCACCTGCTCCCGTGGTGCCTTTTTAAAGCAAGTTCAGCTTACCTCTTCTCCTCTTAGTTTTCCTTTGCTTAATTGCAGGTGATGATTCCAAAGAAGCCTTCACCTGTTTGAATGTGCTTTCATCTTTCTAGACAAAGCAGGCTTGGGCTTGGTGCTTGATCTGTGGCATAGTTAGGGCCTTTGGTATTAAAGGCGTTGGGATCACCCTGAGGCTTTTAAGGTTTTAGGGTTAAATTGATGAGCGTGTATAAAATGTAAGCTTTGTTGTTTGGCAGAGTTTTTCAGCATTTGTTATTCTTTTTTTTTTCATTAAGAAAGCATGGGACTATACTGCATTCCTCAACTGCCTCTTGCCTATTAAACAATGCTGTCAAATGGAGACCTTTTTGACTTGCATAAAACTTGTGATTCATTTTATTGCCTTTAATCCTCAACAACTATCTAACCGAGCTGAGATGTCCAGGTATGCCTCTAGATCAGGATATCTGTTTCATGATCATTTCATTTGTGCTATGCCTACTGGATAATAAGCATTTTGTACACTGTAGAGCTGGGACATACATCAGCTTCTGACCGCAGAGCTTGCTGCACTATGACTCCTACTCTACCTTCTCAGTTATGGCTACCAGCATTTAGGAATTCAGAGCAGTTCCATGAAAAATCCATATCAAAAGCCAAACAATTCACAATTCCCAAGTATTCTTTTTTTTTTTTTTTTTTTTTTTGCATGTGTTTCTTCCCCTCTTTTTTAAAGTAGGCAATAAAATTGACCAAAGTCCCAGTGGAAGGCAATGCCCTGACCTTGACTATTGGTGAAGAGCTTTAAGGCGTGCTGTCCATCTGTGCCAAAATTGAAAGCTATTACTTCTAGAAAAATGATATGCCTGGGTTTCTGGCTGAGGTCCCAACACCTTGGCTGCACCTGCTGTGAAACCATTCCCCCCATACTAGCAAGTCCTGGTGGCCGGACTGGCCCTATTGAGAAACTTGCTGTCCTCTGGGAGAGGGAGCAAGTAGTGGCTTTAGTGAAAATTATTTCAGCTTAATTTGTAAAGTCGTGACTGAGATTAAAAGTTGGGTAAAATTGTATTTTCTCACTTTTTTTTTTTTCTCCTTCCTCACCCATTTGTATATGTTGCATGGAGGAATTTACCTATTTTCTTAGATGAGGTGGGAGATGAAGTTTCCTCTGGCAATTCCCAAAGGTTTTGGATGCCTTGCACAGTATAACATGGGTGACATGTCCATCTCAAAATTTTTCCCATATCTTAACATGCAATTCCTTCATGTCAAGGCCCAGGAAAGCTTTTGTGAAACATGGTTGGACAGGCAAGTTACTGCAGCTTCATGTGTTCCTGTTCTTCATCCACAGCAAATGTGAAGTAAATTTTGAGAAGGTACATTTGGTTTCATGGTGGTATTTTAAAAGAATATGTTATTTAATAGCAGTAATACCACATTTTATGGTTAAAAACATACACATATACATATATAACATATATATAACTCAGAGTTATATCAACTGGTTGGTGGTAACTTGTAAAACTTCAGTAACAGGATTGCAACTTTCTGTTCATTCCAGCAGTAACGGCAGGGCTGTGAGTGGTGTCCATATACGCACTTAAAAGGGAGAACATTTTTTTCAACAGGGAATAAAATGGAAATCAGTGAAAATCTAAGTGCGAGAAAGGACATTGTTAGCTCTGCCGGTGATGATGCTAGAGGCATTGCCTGGCTTTTCCATACGTCCCTTGTGTCTTAGAAGCAGCATGCACCCATCAGTTTGGGTGCAAATGCAACATTTCAGAGGGAAGTCGGAAGTGCCTCTTCTCTGAGCAGCCCCAGACATTCTGGCCACCAGATTGCTACTTGATCGTATAGGTTTCTTCTAGACATGGTCACTAAGGTAGAGCTCCTCTCTGCTAACTTCAGAACTGTTTCTTACCAACTACATAACTTAAGACCCAAATGGTAAGGCCAGACTTGGAATTACTTTGCTTTTTATATTAGACATTGGCACATATTCATATTATGCTATTGTCTTCTGAAACAATCCTCTCCTTGTACAGGGTATAGGTTTATAGATTCTGATTCATCTCTTAACTTTTGCTTTGCCAAATGAAACCCTTTGGGCTTTCTAACTGATCCCTTTAATCATTTTTATAGCCCTCCTCTGAGCCTCCTCCAGTTGTCTGATTGGAGACTGTAGAAGTGGATTCAGTATTTCAGCAGTGGTATTTCTTAGTGACCTCTTACGTACACCATGAAAATGGAAAGTCAAGACACTGTCTAGATTTTTTTTCAGAGTTAGTATTTTCTAGGATATAGTCCTTTATCTTTCATACACATGTAGGCAATTAGGTGGAGGTGTCAATACGTGAATTTGACCAACTAGCACCCAGATGTGTGTAGCTGATGGGTTTCATTGACTGCATTGATCAGATCTCCATTGACAAAAGCTGAGACACAAAGCTTACTGGAAGACACCAACATACAGGTACCTGAATTTGGAGCTGAACTTCCCTCTGGGTGGTATGTAAAGGTATGCTTGGCAAAACTGTTGAATATACATAAAAATACATATAAAGTTATTAAATTCTTTATCACATAAAAAGTGTATTTTTAAATAATGACAAATGATTCTGAATTAAGACTACTGGTTACAAATCTGTGCCATGGCTATAAACAACCTGAAAAGTTCCATGTTTTCCTGACCTCTCTTGACTAAATGGTCTGGAGTCAAGTTCTCCTCACCCAAACTTACAGCCTTCAACTGACTTCAAAGGACATGAATGAGTTGCTCAGCAGGGCAGAATACAGGCGTGTTATTCCTATAACACATTCTAGATGTCATTAATACACTTTTTCTTATCTAAATCTTCTAATAATCAACGAAATTTTAAGTGCTTTTGAATAGTTGGTTCATTATTATTTTTCTGTATTTAAAATGTGGGAAGGGTATTTTTCCATTCCCTTCTGTTTATATTTACATTTTCAGGTAGTACATATACAGCCTAATCATATCACTTTGAAAGTGATATAGAAAGTTGTGCTCTCTTACTCAATCAGATTTAATCAGTTTGGATGGATTCCAAGTACTAAGCATTAATCTCACTTAAACCAAACTCCTGATAGTTCATCTAGCCTGAGTATTCATGTCAAAGACATAAAACAATCTCCTTTAATGCCCACAGTACTTTTTAAATTGAGCTTTCACCATCTGTTAATAAAACTTTCTTTGTACTGCTGGTTGTGTTCTGTGGAATGTGTCAGGGGTGAGTTTCGCTTTCCCTCCAAATCTTAAAGGTGTTTTTTTTCCAAAAGTATATGAAAATTAAGCAATATAGTAACAAGGAATTAGTCACACCTTGGCAGAATCTCCATTACCTTGGCTCACATCAAAGGGAAAGAGAGAAGTGTGGTCCTTACAAGCTTATAGCATTCCTTTGCCTTGGAGTCCCACTCTGCGATGACAACTAAATTGGACACTGATGCTTACTTATTTTTCAACACGTGGGTGTAAAGAACATTGACCTTGCAGTTGACTCTTTTAGAGCACCTTTCATCATGGGCCCAAGCCTGCAGTGTGATGCAGTGCTCTCTGTTGACTTTCAGGAGTCCCTGGGGAGGGTTATTTGGAGGTAGAGCTGCTGAGCTGAAGTCCCCCTTTGATACCCTCTGCATTTCAGCATCTCACGTTGTTAATCCTGGGAATGGTACTGTGGTGCTTCCCTGTCAAACTGTTATGGAGATCATGCTCAAAATAAATGGTGCCTTCAGATGACATTTTGCATGATTCAGTGCTTTAAGGTCATCATTTACAACAACAAGGGAGTGAACTACAAATTAGAAAGGGCAAGAGAAAGAATCTGTGTTTCTCTGGGGCATGCTTTTCAGAGCATACTGCTGTCTTGCCGACTGCTGCTGCTGTCAGAAGTGAGCTATGTGTATTTGACTCCAGCTTTGCCTGGGAAAGCAGGTGAGGTGTGTGCCTTAGAAGGTTTTAACAGTCATGGCTAGGCTTGTTTTTTATGATTCTGCGTAAAAGTAAATGAAAAAGAGAAGTGGGTTTGTTGATTTGAGAAGAAAAGAGTTGGATTTGAAGCATGGATCAAATTTCATTCTTGATGAGCAAGAGACTTGATTGTCAACATACTTGAGCTATAACACTGGGGTCTAAGCAATGAATAGGCATCCAGGTATGTGTTTATGCTCCACAAGAAAGAGGCTCTGGGCACTGGGATATTTTGGAAAAGTTTTGCAGCTAGGGAAATAGTTGCTTGACCTTCTGACTACCCCGTGTCAAAAATTATTTCAGAACAGTCTCAGAGGTTTTGATGGTTACAGGACAAGTACAGGAAAAGTGTGAATGGTCAAAAGACTGCCACACTCAACCCTTTCCTGGTGTCCAGACTTCCTTTCCCAGAAACCTGCTTCCCTGGGCCATGGAGAAGTGGTTGCATAGCATCTGACCTCAGTGTGAATGCCAGTCTAAAGGTATTAGTCATCCACCAAGGTACTAACAGTAGATGCTGTCCAGAAAGGTTGCAAAACCTGCAAGAAAGCAGTATGGCCTGAGTCCTGCGGATTGTGCTGTCTCCACTTTCACACTGGGTTATCCATCCCTGAGACTTGCTTTCAAGGCCGATTAATTTATTCTTGAAAAGTGGGTAGAGCCATGTGCACTCTCACCTCCACTTCTTACCTTACAAGTCTCTTTCTGTTCTCTCTGAACCAGAAGGAAGCCCCCAAAAGGGAAAGCTGATGAAGTTGTGGAGCTGACAATTCTTCAGGCTTGGTCTTGAGATGAGGTACATGCTTAGCTGGATTAAAAAAGCTATTGTCTTACTTAGCTGCAGTCTTCACATCTCCTGGTATGCAGGAAGTTAAAAGAAGGGCTGATTCTGCTCTCTTCATGCTGGCTAATACACTGGAAAGCTGTAAAGTAACTATGGCAGAATTTAGCTGAGATGATGATTATGATGGTGATGGTGGTTTTATGAGTTTCAAAATGTAACTTGAACATGGATTTCACTTAGCAGATGTGTTAAATAACAAAATACACCCTGGAATTCAATTTGTGTTTGATTGCACAATAGCTAATTTCTTCAGCTACTTTTTCAGCTTCCTCATAACACTTATGTTTTTGCTTGTAAGTTTTTTGTTTGGATATAATGAAGCTTTGTGTCTCCTGATTCCTTATCTTATGTGGGTGGTAGAAAAATTGCTCCCCTGCTCCAATATTTGTGGTTGTTTGGGGCAGGTGGTTTCACGCAGAGCTGTGCAAAATGTCTCTAGTAAATAAAAAAAGAAGGGGAAGCCTCTATCCCTTAGATTTCTTTATACACCTGGAATCTCTGCTGCAAACCTCAGGGACCAAGCAGAAGAGGTAGTTTCTGGGATGGAGAGGCCTTTTGCCAATCTTTGCAGCTTCCAGCTGGTTTGGGTTTTTGTTGTGCATTACAGGCCAGCATGTCCTGGAATTCCAGCTGCCTCCTGCATTGCCCCGGGTGTCCCACTCCTTCTCTCTCCTTTTGGACTCCAGGCACCATTTTCTTCCACCCCTCCCAAGACTCATGCATGGAACAGGTCAAGACTAGCTCTTTGGGACTTGTGTTCAAACATGACATGTGGTGTAAGGCTACCTGACCTGATATACTCTCCAAAAGTGTCAGTTGTGTGGCTTCTTGCATAATGAGCAAGTTGAGCTTTTCTTCCAGACATAGAGATGGATCCTAAACATTTGTCAGCTGGAAAAAAGAAATTCTGCCTATATACTCAATGGAGTAACAGAGTATTGTTTACAGCTAGCTGGAGAACAAACCAGGTATAACACCTTCAAATTAGATAATGCTTAGGCATTGATGTTGCTACATAAGGACGCTAGGAATTTAAGTCAAATTTATTGCAGTAAATTTCTCAGGAAAGATTTCATCCATTTGTTAATGGTAAGGGCCAGGACTCAGGCATTTGGATGTTCATGCCAAAGAATTTGTAGGGTTTGAAATTCACCTGTAATGGGCTTAGAGTTGTCTCTGGGGCTTAATGCTAACCCTTTCTGGGACTGCTAAAATATCTTGCATCCCAACCAGAATACCTGCTGCTGTGCTGTCTGTTCACATTACAGCAAGGATTTCTGGGCTCTTGAAGCCATGGGTCCTGTAAATTTACTCTAAGAAACATGTCTTTGGTGAGCTTAATGTGGATCTCTGCCTTGAGCCAGAGGCCCATGCACAGCTAGCCTGCCTTCCTTGGCCAAATGTAGTGAAGAGAAGGCAATGCAACTCTGAAAATCCTGCTTGGTCCAGGGGCAGCTGATTAATTCCTGTAACAGCAGAGTCTCTTCTTCAGTCACCTGTGTCTACTTGTACTGCATCCAGCAGATAGATCTGGCAACATTACTTATGTCCTAGTGTGCAAGTCCCATGCCTAGGTGGGTCAAGGATGTTTTCTTCAAACCGTATGACAACTTTTATGTCAGGTTTTGTGATGAGACATCAGACCCACCAGTTGATACAGCACAGAGCCCTCCAGGCACCTCTGCCCTGCTGTCCATGGGATCAGGACATTGCCACCACTTTCCTCCCTATGCCTTTGGGTACTGGACCACAAATCGGAACATCTGGCATGCAAGATCAAAGAGCAGGAGGAAAGGCTATAGCATAAGGCAGTGTGAAATCCAGGCCTAGATGTGGCGGAGCACATGGCAGGAGCCCACTTAGTGAGCTGGGTGCTCAGTGCCCGAGATTTGACAACTCTAAGAGCACTTTCCTTTATACTGGGTCTTGGATCTGGAATAAAGTGACAATTTGTGTCAAAACCCTCCTGTATGCACTCATATATGCACTAAGGCATGCAACATTTGCCAAAGCTACTTAAATCCTTGCTTTTATGGATGTATATATGAACCTTAATATATTGTTTCATTTATATACTTGATGTGTACAGTTTATTCATTTAAATTATGATATTTTTAAACCATGCAGCTGATATTCCTCATACAACAGGGCAGGGGTAGGACTGTGCAGCAGTAAACTGCAGTTACAGTTGGATGGTACAATATCAAGCTGATAGAGAGGTGAGATTTTTGATTCTGAACTTTAGAAGATCAAAATCAGCGTAGGAACTTTTCCCAGTGGTGGCAGCTGCAAATGTCAGGGAGAATTGCATTTCCAGCAGCTTCCCAGGACAGACTTTCACAGTCAGAACCATGTATTTCTTGTGTACTGTTGGAGAAACATAATAAAAGAAAGCTGCATATCAGAGTGAGGTGATTTTTCAGATAAAGACAGTGGCATATAAGTGAGGGACTGAAAGGAAGACCTTAATTTCGGTCATATTTAGTGTCTGAATAAAAAGAGCACCCAAAGCTGGCCCTGATCAAATACATACTTATTTAAAAGTAGGAGACTTGAAATTTGAAATGTCTGAGTGGCATCTGTGATAATGCCATGGTCCTAAATACCACTATTAATTACATAAATATTTGTCTGTGACGATGTCCAGTTTCATTTGTTGTAAATCATATAACCCATATATACAATAACATGGCACATATATTCCACAGCACACCACACACAAGCTTGTATCCATTTGATAAACTGCTTAAACAGCTGATGCACTGTATTTATTATGTATCTTTGCGATGTTCGTGAACAGTCTATCCTGGACACTTGACTGGAGACTTCTGAATGGTTTCATAGTCTTTTAAATGAAAAAACAGCAATCATCTCCATCAAAAATTGGTGACATTTTGATATCTCAAAAGACACCCAACAGAGTTAGTTACATGTGAGAGCTGTAGCGAGATGTTTCAGTACCAGCAAGTCTCCTCTCCTGTGATCTGTCAGGGTACCTCTGCTCCCCATTCTGGTCCATCCCGTTCAACAGAGACCTGCAACATTAGCAGCTAGCTTGTGGATGGTGACACAGCATGGAATAGGAGACTTAAGGTAGCACTAGGGATGTTTTATTTTTCCATACTTTGTTTTAGAGACACCTTAACTGGTATTTTTTCTGCTGACCTGTAAGAGAACCTCAGGAGTGCAGATGTGTGCTTATCTGAGCAATAACACAGCCAGCTGCCTTCAAAGGGAAGGGTGGGTAAGCACCTATCTCAGCAAGAAGTAAGGGGTGGAGAAAAAGCACATTAACAAATATGGCTTATTTTTTAATGACTAACACTCATTGTTTCCTCTTGAAAAGGACAAAAGGGGGGAGTATGACTCTTGTTATTTTACTGGGGAATTAAAATTTTGATAGAATTAAGTGGCAAAGGCCAGCACTAGTAATGCAACCACCTCCTCTTTCACTGGTAGTTTCCCTCTTGAATGTTTTTTACTTGCAGTAGAGCAACTTGGACAAGTTGAATTGGAGCAAATATTCTTCAGGATATGACAGACCAGTGGAAGGCGTTTGTGGCTTGTGTTTGTAAGCCCTCAGGTTCCTTTGGAGTAGGAGCTTTCCATGCCCCTATAAAAGACCCAGCAGGTGAGTTTGTGATAGCTCATGCAAATACTTGACAAACCACACCAATCCTTTACCAGCTTCCAGAAGAGATCCCTGACAGGCTGGTGAAGTTCTGTATCCAAGAGAGGGTAGTAATCTCCTTCTGAAGCCCATCAACTACAACATCCACACAGGTACTAAAACCTTTCCTGATAGTTTAACAGCATGTGATTGATACAAATCTAGATGCTGCCTGGAGTCTAAAACCTACATAATAACTATTAAAGAACAGACCAGTCCTAAGATTACAGAGTCACTTTGCAATCTTAGACTCACACAAGCTTCATTAATGTAACAGAGCATTATCATCAGTGAAACAAAATGTTCTATTTTATGTCAAGTGCCTTTATCTCATTGACACCACATTTCAGTATTCTTTAGTTCATTCATATACATCAAGATTTGTACTTGAAAAGATTCTACAGCCTGTGTCAGGCTCTGACCTAACGCTGCTCTGAAAACATGGTTACAGGATCAATTAAGAATCCAGAGTAGTGCTGAATGGTGCATTTAGATTTGACTGTCATCATGGATATTTTAGATTTAAAAAAAGATCTCTGGAGCTTCTGAGATGCATTGTTTGCTTGGTATGTAGCTGATATTTTTGTATCATAAAAAAGAATTACTCCTAAGAAACAAAGGGAATCGGAAAATAATGGCAATTAACATGCTCCAAACATGACAGAGATTTTCCTAGGGCAAAATAACTCCCATTAACTTTGAAGCTTTCTTTAGATTTCATTCTAAAGATTGGTTATATATGGTGGCAATGGTGTTTTGGTGACTTCCCACCATGCCTGCTTATGCCTCCCATTCCTTCTAGCTGTGTGACCTGTAGGAAATCCACATAGCCCTGGTTTTCTTGGCTTGACTGTGCTGCTACTTTCCTATGTATGCAGTGAGTTTGAAAAGCTGCTTGTCTGAGCAGGCACCCGCAAACCCCACTTTTCACTTCTCTTATTCAGATGTCACTGTCCATACAAGGTCAGAGGCAGCAGAGAAGCAGACCTCTTGGCTCTAATAGTCTTTTCCTACGTTGTAAAATAGGGATAGGACAGGCTGTCCACCTGGGGATGCTGGGAGCATTAAACACCAGCTGGGAGCATGCCCCAACATGCTGCAACATGTACAAAGGTTGCCAAGTGACTTAAATCCATTGCACAGAATAGAACCATATAGACTGAAAACAGCAGAACCTGACTTAGTTTCTAGTAACTCATTAAAATGACTCTACAATTCTTTTGATGTTCTATACTAGTCTGGTCACATTCCTTTCTGTTTTATAGCATGGTAATAACAACATTCTTGTAAACAGTCATATAAACTCTAACTTTCATATTGCTCTCTTCAGATCATCTGAAGGCATTTTCACATTGGGATTTGGCTTTCTTAGCCTCATAAAGTGTATCCCACCCTAATAATGCGTACCATCAAAGGAGCAGGGGGAGAAAACAGGGATGCTCTGGGTCATTGCTTAGGACAACTGTGCCATCCTACAAAGGCAGAAATTGTTCTCAATCATTACCTTTATAAATTCATTGTTCAGAGCTATTGAAATTTCCATTGCCTTTCAAAGGAAACTCTTCAGTGGGCAGATAGTCTCTAGCCTGGATGTTTGTTGATTAGTGCCTACTCGTCAGTGATCAGCAGCCTGTACTCTCTCTGTTATCAATACATTGTTATCCCCTTGTGCAGATCTCCAACCTGAGCTAATGTTTTCCAGGAGTTCAAGTTCTATATTATGTAGCTGGCAACGGAGAACTACAGAAACAGGGAAGCCTAGGAGGCAAAAAAAGGAGCAACTCTGGTTTAGCCATGCTTGTCCACTGATAGCATCAGATGAAAGAAAGGTGCCTGACTTCAGTTACAGAAGTTTGTGCTCTATGTGCTGTGAGGAGGAAAGGCAGCAATTTCCAGATGTCTCTGGCCAGAGGCTTGGCACTTAAGCATTTGCTCAAACAAAAGGACCCAGGATAAGGGACTGCACCCTTTGCAAACAA
>JAVSBS010014487.1:26520-59358 GCA_033124195.1 Coracias cyanogaster | reverse complement strand
CCGCTGACTCATTTCATCACTGCTGTTCTGCCTCCTCCCATTAAGAAAAGAGGTAACATTGCACAGAGTTTGCTAGTTATGAGTTTGACTTTGCACAGCATGGAGCGGTATTTTATGTCATAGCTGACTGTGAGTGCTCAGCACTTCTGCAGCTCAGAGATCCCACCCTATCTAGTCAGGGATGCAGAAAATGAAGCTGTACAATTTATAACTGAGAGAAAGTGTTGGTTTAAATTTCTTGCCTAGCTTTGCATAGGAGCTGAACAGCAGAAACGCAACCAGCTCTCAAGGACAATGTTGAAACTTTCCTCCCTCTTCTGGTAAGCCCTAGGAGCAGATTCAGTGAGAGAAGCTGGGAGCTGTAACCGCCTTCTATTACCTTCCCTGGTGTGATACCTGCAGTCCAGATCACACCTGGGGAATGGCCATGCTGTAGTGCATTTCTTATTACTGCACTTGAATTGTCTTTTTTTCCCTGTTATAGTTAGTCTCATTTTTGAAGTTCATATCCTATGGGCAGCAGTCTCCCTTTGTTACATCCTCTGATCTATCATTGGTGCCATCCATTTTGTGCCCGGCAGGAGGGAGAAATATAGGATCATGCTATTGAGGATAATGCCTATGCAAAAAATGATTGAATCAAGGTTGGAGAGGCAAATTGATTTTGGCACTTCCTCACATCTGATTGCAACTGCAAGATTCTTTTGACACAGTTTGAGGTGTGTAATTTCCCATATTGAAAAAAAAAACCAAAGTAGACTGCCAAAATAGGCATTTCATTACGCAGGATCACGGTGACTCCCAGGAGGGCCAGCAGATCTGGTGTCTCTGTTGACCAGTCAAAGCTCTGTTACTTCAGTTAATAGAATAGCAACATTAATAATTACCAGTTACTAGTGTCCTGCTGAAAACACTAAGAGACTTGTTTCCTATGATGCAGGCTGGACAAATTAGTGGATCTTGCAGGTATTTCAGGGCAGCAGGAGGTGGTCAAAGCCCCAGAACTGTGTTTTCCGCTGCAATTTCAGGAGGGGAGTTTGATGTTGTCCTATTTTTCTAGATGCGATCACTTTTAATGTACCTATCCAAACAAGACTGGGATGGGAACACTTAACTATTACTAACCTCTTTGCCTGGACACATCCAGTTTCCTTCCAAATTTCTCTGTTGCTGGGGAACTCTCAGCCTTCTGGCTCTGTCATTTTTCATCCTCCTCAGATCTTCATAGTTTTAATAGTCTTTCTTAGACTTCCAAAGTTCTTTTCTCACTGGTTCCATACACTATGCTTCCTCCCACACAACTGGCTGTCAAGGGTTAGGGCTGGGCTAGCCACTAGACAAATGACAGATGCTCTCTATCAACCCCTCTCCCTTCCCAAAGTGGAATAGAAAGGGAATAAGGGAGAGAGACTTATGGATTGGAAAAGAAAACTAAAACAGCTTTAACGAAAATAACAGCAAAAAAATGAAATACATACAAATATATACAACCCTAACAGATCCCAGCCTCCCTGATGACAATTACATCACTGTCAGCACTGATGCTGTGGAGCAGGCACTAGGGAAAACCCAGACTGGACTCGGTGACAGAAGGGAACTGGATTCAGGAGCTGGATTCTGGAACTCAATTCAGGAACAAAAGGATTGGGATTGAAGGCAGAACAGAGTCTGTCTCCTTGGACATCGGGCATTGAATAAGAGAGCTTGACCTTTGTGATCCCTCATCTTTATACTGAATATGACATATATGGAATGGAAAACCTTGTTGATCAGTTTAGGGTCCCCTGTCCTGTCCACTCCTCCCCTCAGGTTTGACCTTTTACTCTGTGCAACCCCAATGCGGCACACAAGACTTAGCAGTGACCTTGGTCTGCACAGGATCACGTAGAAGCAAGGGCCTTTCTGCACACACCAATCCTTGGTAGTAACTGTAAACATTGAGTGTTATCACTGCTAGAAGCAGACACTGTCTGCAAAACTGTGCTCTTAACTTCAGAAAGTACAATTACTTAGAAGGGGCTGAGCTGAAAAACAAAATCACTGAGCAGACTTGGTTCTAACTCAAACTACAGCACTGACTTTCAGCTCTAGCCTCCCCATGTTCTTCATCTCCCCAAACAAATGTCAGGCTCCCCTTAGGTTTTCAGTTGGTCCCTAAGTTTAGTTTTCTTCTTTGGCCCTTATCTGCTCGCTATTTCTCTCCCCCTTCCAACCCAGAGATTATTTTCCATAATCTCCACCAAGGAGGGTGGAAGCATGGGTAACAGTCCTCTTGCATTTTGAGTACCCCAAGATGACTGGAAATAGCTTGTAGTTACTCAGAGCAGCAACACAGTGTCTGATCTCTTTAGCTGCAACCTGAAATACTAGTGTTGTGAATGTACTTTCAGAGAATAACTAAGGTTTCACAAATGTCCACTTTCATGTGTGACCTGCAGTTTTCTAATGGTTACACTAGTTTATTTGCAAAAATTTCTGCAGAAGTTATAAAGGTTGTGTTTCAGAGAAAAGCCACATCTTAATTTAAGTATCTTTTCCAAAATATATAGGCATTAAAGTTCTGAAAAAAGGGGGTTACCCCAGGGTTTTAACATGGACAAGGCAGGTATTTTTCCATTGCCTTGTTCTTGAAAATAGCTGAACTTTTTTGGCTGAAGCTTTCTGAAGATTTTTCAAGTTCAGACAGGTGTCTGACATGTCAGAGTTCAGCCTAGTCATCTGATGTTTTGCAGTGCTGAGAGTCTAAAATTGGAAGAATCAAGTAATCTCAATAATTGTTGGTTCTACCAGCAATGTTTATGAAACTCACTCATACACATTGTGCCTAATTCACCTTCACATTTATCCAGTTTTATGATGGCCTAAATATACAGAAATACAGGGTGATGGGAAACCTGGAATATCCATGATATCTGTTGGGTAGGAATATCAGCCAATGATGACAGATGATGTTTATGCAAAAATGTTTGTGAATAAGAATGGCATGTCTCCTTAAAAAAAATCCCTACAATTATTTGTTTGAATCCTGTAAACATTTTCAAGAGTGTTTTTACACCTAGAATTATCTTTATGGATGTAAACTTCAACAGTCATCCCAGGGCTAGGAAAATCTCTTGTCGTAGTATGTGCTGATGCTGTTTGTTTCCTGAATAAGTAGTTTGCTAAGAAAGGAAACTCTACAGCTAGTAACGGATTTTTTTCCATTTTAATGTTAATCACACAATAGTTAATGTTACTTAAAATTGAGATGAAAACTTGGTTTACAGGTTGGAAGAGCTAAATATTGTATAAATTGTGGATTAAAAAAAGCTTTTAAATTTCTCAAAATTATCAAGATCATGAAACACAGCATATCAGCATTTCTCATCTTCATTCTTTAAAATGCTTTCTCTAGAGTGTCTTTCAGGTCAGACTTTCTGAAAGTATTTGCAGAACTTCACATTAATCCACCTGTTGACTGCCTTTGGATACTGGAAGCATTTGGCATTACCATTCATCTAGAAATCTAATTGCCTTAGATCATGACTTCTAAGGATTCTGAGTCACAATTAAATTATGGTAATCTGAAAACCCAATGTGCATCAGTTAAGTAGCAATAATGGCTCATGTATGGCCTCAACCAGTGGCAAATATGAGGACTTCACCCAGTCTGAAAGAGTGTTACGTAAGACAGTGTGACTTGCAACAGGCTTGGGATCATGAACCTCTGGGAAATGGGCAATTAATTTGACTCGGCTGATGTTAGGAGGCTTTTAAACTGAATTACTTTGTGAACCCGAGTCTTTGCTCACTTATAGTCCTGGGTACATGGTAGTCTCACAACCCTTTAATATGTAGCTCTGAAAGATAGGCTCTATATGATAAATTAATGTGAGAACTTTGGAAAATCATAAATAATATCTCTGAAATTATGGGTATCTCCTCTATCTCTCTGTAGATGAAAAAAAAAATCTACTAATGACTTCAACCTTCTGCTGACATGTTTTTCTGTTGACTTGAATATTGTGGGAGTGGCGGCATAGTTAAACCTGGAAATTCCCACCCATTTTTCCACCCTCTCTCCCAGAAGACCAGCAGATGTTCCTCATTAACTTTCAGCAGATAGATTTCTCGTTGATAACTCAGGTTATTTTTTTATTGCATGGAGGAATCTGGGAAGTGTTTTGCTATGAAGCATGGCTTTTAAAACACATCTTCATATCCCAGGATTTTTCTTAGTATTTCTGAAAAATACTGTGATTTCAAAGCACAGTGATAAGTCATGTTGGTTGAGTCTTCAAGAGGGTATTGAATCATAAAACTGAATATAAAATATGAACTATTTTCCTGATTAACCGAATCTCCATGTGTCTGAACTTCTCCTTGATTTTATCAACTGTAAGAGGCCCTGCAATCTCCCTTGCAAAACTATTTTAAGTTTTCATGCACTGAGGATTTTGCAAAATAAAATGTACTGGCTCATGTTCTCCTGCAGTCACATCAGGAGGGTGTTGCCTCTGGGGGCTTCTTTTTGCTTGAAAGATGTCCTGTACAGAGTCTTCTCAGTGTGCCTCTGGTCCCAACTGGGACTTTGTGATTTTTGGCAATTTTCTTGGCAATGAAAATGTTTCTTCACCAAAAATTGAATTTTGAAGAAAATAACTAAATATATTTTGTCCTGAAATCTTTCATAAAATACACACAATTTTGTAAGAAAATGGTAATGTTTTCTTTCTCCATTAATGGTGCATCACAATAAATGAACTCTTGTATATGAAAGACTGCTGTCACACTTATTGCATCTATTTAGCTTGCATATTGTTCAAGTCATCTGTCTCATCTCTTACATGTAAAGAATCCTGATGGTACTGGGGCTTCTATGTGTTATGGAGATACATAAATGGTTAATACTAATCATTACGTATAACTTCCTGCCAGAGCCACATATTTTCACTGTACCACTGTACCAGAGATGCCATCAGCTCTTGGCAGTTTAAATTACATTAAGGGTAACAGAGTCAATGCTTTGGCCAATTAATAAAATTACACTATTGACAAATGGCCAAAGAAGCTGTAATGTTTGATGCCTAATTGCTATCCAAACCACTGCAAATGAGCAATTATAGTGAATCTCCTATTAAAATATAAAACTGTGTACACACAAGGTCACACCACTGTAAGTGCTTGGTGTTAGGGAGGTTGAAGACATGACTGATCTTCTCCTCCATGTACATAATTGTCATTGCGTGTGCAAAGTGAACATTACAGGTGAGTTTGAGCCCATCTATGACCAAGTGTGCATGTTCCTCAGCTAGACAAGGGGCATGTCAATGGCCAGTCCAGCTTTTAAGCAGTGACAGTCACATCTAACACATCAGCTAGATTTCTCATCACCGTGTGGAAGCATCTGACAGCCAAGAAGAAGAATTATCTCAGCAAAAACTTGACGTGTGCTCCCTCAGATCTGCATTGTCCTTGTATCACATTCTCCTGCTTTGGGTATAGCTCTTTAGATTAGATTCTCTCCATGTCCAAGACTGCCAACTGAAGGATTGTCTGCGGAGTAACATAGATGGCTACACTCTGTCTGGTCCCTAGGCAGTTGCATAGAAAGCATAAAAAATAACAACCTGTAACTAGCACAGTAAACAGTCCTAGTTCTAATCTTTGTTCTTACTGGAACAAGGCTTAAGTCTACTGGCATATAACTACTCAATGTCATCTACTACACAGGGGAAAATCATCAAGAAATTCATAAATCCCTTCCTTTTCCCAGAGTCTCACCCCATGATAGCTTGCTGCCTTCTGAAACCTGTGAGAAAGCAATTCGCTGAAAGGCAAGTCTCTGTGGAGCGTGGAGATGCGGGATCTTTTAGTGCTGCTTACCACCTCGGGCATTCTGGAAAGGCTCTGCTACATGAGGTGCATTGCAGAGATCTGAATGTGTGCTGAACGAGTTCTGCATCTCTGCATTGTAGCTCTGGGAATGTTAGGCAGGTAATTAAGAAATCACACAGCACAGGTGTGCCAGGTGAAGTTTGGTAGCTTGCTTTTGATCTAAATTGAGATGCTCTGGGGATTTAACTTCTTAAACAAAAAGGGCATAAATAAATAATCAGGATTTTATTTTTTTTAGGTTGGAACATGCAGGCTATAAAATTTTGTCTTGGATGTACACAAGTAGGCAATGCTAGAAGATAGTTTAAGGCTAGGGCTTTGTTTTCAGTGGGGGTGTTGTTTTCATTAAGTTCGGTCTGATTAGTTTTTTCAGTGGGAATTTCCCCACTGATATAAACAGGAACAGTGTTGGGTTTTTGGGAACTAACTCAGGAATAAGTTATGAAAGTGTCTTTAAATATAGACCCTAAAAAGAAAACGAACCAACCCAAAACCTGGAGTATTAATTATAACACAGGAGTCAGAGCATTTCTTTTTAATATTCATAATTGAAAATGAGACAGCTTTAAAGTCTGTAACGAGTCCTTCAGCTTGCCGCACTCTAGTTAGAGCATTACTTCATAGCTGGAAGCCAAGAAACAAGCTGACAATCCATTTTTAAATTATTCTAAGCCCACACAATAGCCTCTTGCCACAAAGTTTCGGCATGGTGCCTACTTTGCTACTGTGTGGGTAGAGTGAGATTGGGATAAACAAGAACACAACTGCCCACTTTTGATTTTGCATCTTCATTTAAGTTCAGTCTTGCACAGATAGTTTCCCTAAGTTTGAAATTTTTCAATGCCTCTCTTTTATTACATGATTCCCTGATAAATCTGAGACCAAAAGTCACGTAAAAAAAGGTCTTCTTATAGTTTGGAGTTTGAATAAGAAAAGGAAGTGCCAGGAAATAAGATTATAGCTCTGAAAGTTTTATCCTGGTTCTTTGGTCTTCTGAAGTAAGAAAACTTTCATATACTTTCCCCAAACAAATTGGGTGGCTATCTCTGATCTATCAGAGTGCCCTCAAATTACTTCTCTTGATACCTTGGGGAAGATAGATAGTGCAGGTGATGTCACAGGTCTCCTTCCAGCCCCGCTGTGTGAAGTCAGCTCCTCTCCTTTAGAAACCAAGGGAGGTCATACACAGTGTGGATCTGTGGAAGGGTGCTGATACAAAGCAATAGTGGTGGCAGATACAAAGCAATAGCTCCAAAAGCAGATGCAACACTCTTGCAACACTACAAATACACTATAGACAATTTTCAAATATTAATTTTACACTTGCTTTTAAGAGGAATGACAGACCATATTCCAGGTTGAAATCTCTCTTCAATGAGACTCTATAGTGGATGTGATTTACAGCCTGAAGTACAGTACTGTGAGAAAGCTGAGATTGCAGGGTACCTGTGTAGCACATGGTTTTAGAGAAATGCCTAAATCTGATGGAAATGGGTGGAAATGTAATGGATGCAGGAGTTGGACTGGAGCTCCAAAATCCAGAGCTCAGTGTAAATGGTGATTTTGCAAAGCCTGGATTCTGGTTTGGGTCAGATAAAGAGAAAAAATGAAGTAGCAGAGACATGCTCCAAGACCATTTTTCCTTTTTTTTTGGGTAAGGTTTGGACTACTGCTTTAACACATCTCCAGCAAGAAGAAAACAAGAGGTTAAGTGCTTCTCTGTGAAGTGTACTAAGGGGACATTCCATCCCCATACAATATTTTTTTACAGCTCGTTGTTTTGTTTTCTGCTGAAATGTCTTCTACACTCCACTGTTAGGTTTAGCACGAGAACAAGGTTGTTCTGTCACTTTACTTTTAGGAATTCTGGAGCATTAGCAGGGGTTTCTTCCATCTTACTCATTTCATCACTGCCTCCTTTTCTTGGTGTTTGTCTAAAATCTGGAGACTAAAAATCAAATAATTTTATTTTTGAAAACACTTCAAAACATTACCACCATCCAAAAGTTAAAAAAAGTTTTTATCCCCTAAATATTCTGCAGAGATGAACTGTTTTTTCATTACTGGCTGTAGTGCAGGGACATTCTGCCCCTTCATATCATACTTTCCTTCAGTCAGCAGAGTAGAGAATTTGCCTTTCTTCCCTTTTCACTACTCACCAATATTTCCCATATCCCTTTCCCCCAGTTACATGATGAGTAAATGAAAATAAAAGGGGAACTTATTTTCAGCTAAACACCTTGAGTTTGGATTTCTCCCCAGCTGGTGTTTCCCATTCCCCTGAGCTGTTGGATTTCTCACTAGAACAAAGATGTTCTAGTGTTTGAGGACATCTGGAATATGAATGATAATGTGGGAGTAATGGGGAAACCTGGATTCTGAATCTGGATTCAGCCTGTACTTCACTGCTGTCCCAGGCATGAGTCCCTCCTGCAGTCTTGCAGGGGATCATGCACTTACCACACTGCTTCTGGTCTTATAAGCATTATAAGTAGTTAGCATTAAAGCAGTTCCCAGCTATGGAAACAATACAGTTGTCCTACCAGAGCTGAAAGACTACTTTCTTTCTTTTAAGAAAATTTTAAGAAAATTTCTTATCCTCTCTCAGTAACAATAGGAGAATCTGGTGAAACCACTTAGAGGACCTCAGTGAAAATGAGTTGGGCACACTGGATATGAATTTGACACATCTGAGAGTGTTATAAGCATACTTAGATAGAAGTTGTTGACCACTCCACCATGGCTCTTCCCATGATCCAGGTTAGTGGGATGCAAGGTAGCTTGGGACTGAGGAGGAGCTGCACTCTGACTAATAAGGGCTTTCATCAAGTTGTGTAATTGCAGAACCAGTAATCAGGTACACCAAAGCCTGGATGTACGGACATGAAAGGTAGCTCCCACCAGAAGACCAATAAGGTTTCTTGTTTCCTTCTTCTCCTGTTAACACTGATTGGGTGTCTTCCTCTTCACAAAAAAGATGAAAGCAGCCATTCAAATATGCTCAAGTGATGCATGCTGCAATTGGCCCATTAATAAAAATGGGCAACCAGAGAGTTTAGCATTTTAGCCCCTTCCAGGGAGAAATGCAGGGACAGACAAAGTGTGCCCCATCAGTAGCATGCACAAGTTTCCAGCAGTCTGTTAATTAGGGTCATGAATGATAGAATTCCAGAAACAACACAATCAAAGTCAATCATTACTTTCACCATGCAGGCCAGGGCGTGGTGCCAGATATCATATTTGGATCAGACTCATACCAAGATTCTTCACCCCATCACGTCAGACTGTTGCTGCAGTGGAAGCATGTTAATTGACAGGGAAATTCCATTTCTTGTCCTGCTTAAACAGTGAGGGCCCAAACCCTGCCAATCACAATGGGGACTCGACTTGGTTTCAATGGACTTGTGATCTCTTACATCAGTAATATGCTCAGGAGTTAGAGGTAATTAATCTCCCATTTTACAGATATCAAATGGAATCTCAAAGAGCCTGTGTGACTTCACGCCTGCATTGTAGCACTAATCCAAGGCACTATTTTCCTGAATCAAAAGGCTGTTTCAAGGATTCCATAGGCTGGGTTTGAGTTTAGAACATATTTAAGCATGTGAAATGAAGAGGCTAACATTAGGATCTGTGGCTTCTTAATATTTACATGCATATATGCATGTTATTGGGCTAGCAAGCATGTTTGTAAAAATATTTGTGCAGTATGAAACATTAAAGGAAACCATATAATTGTTTTAAAAAATGCAAATAATTGATCTTTTGATGTTTTCATGTGCAGCTGAATTTTTACTTCTAAGAAGGTACTATCACTAGTGTGCTCCTTTTGTTTATTACCTGGGCAAATTTGCCATTTGATAAAACAAAGCACAAATAAACAAAAATATCAAACAAAAAACACAAGTATGTTGCTGACTTATAGCCAGATTTCTCCCAGGTAAAAGGCTTATTTTCTTCTGTTTTGCAAATGAAATCTTAATCTAATTAGATCTTGGAGGAAAATAGTTGTGATATGTTTTCTGTAGGTAAAAGGACGTGCTTAATGTGCTTTGTTTGTGTTACTGATTTTACAATAAGTAATAAAATTTACTAGGGGTATTATCCATTTATAGAATTTGTTTGACAACGGCTTTTTAATGAAGTATAAGCTTCTCTGGACATAGGTTAATAAAATACAGTATTACAATAGCACAGGCTTTGTCAATAGGTCTCTGAAACACTGGAACATAAATTGATCTCAGTCCAGCTATATGTGGCTATTGATTTTGGTTGCAAACCAAGAATTATGTCTTCTATCTGTTTAGAGATGGTAATTTTCCTGCTACCTCCATCAAAACATTTGTCTTGTCCCACCACTTTCTGGGGTAACATGGGCATGCTGGGATTTGTACCCAAGAGTGCTCTCTTGTGGATTCTTACTATCCAAAGCTCAATAGCCTGGCAGCTCAGCACTGTGAAAGACCCAATACACAAGGCAGGGGAAGAGTTTAGAGATAAAGGCTTATATTTGGAATTACACCCAGAAAGAGATTTAAAGCAGGTGCAAACTCCTAAGGGCCAAAGCAGAGCAGGCCTTGGTAATCCAGATGGAAGGAGCCAAGGGCACAAATGGCAGCAGTAAGGGTCTGTGACTCATGTGAGAGCTCATAGCTTCTTGGCCATTAGTGTATCGGATAGAAAGGGAACACAAGGCTTGCTATGCTTGTTTGGACATCCAGGCATTGCTGAGATTTCCATCTGATTCCAGCTTTGAAAACTTGAACTGACAAAAGAGGGACAACTGTCAAGAAAGGGCCAGTCACTATGTGCCATTTGATTTGACTATGTCCTTGCCTGTCAAGCAAATTTTTATATAGATGCTGAAGAGGATAGCATTGCTGATGAATTGCACTATAGTTTCTTTGGATACTGAACCAGACGTGGAAGAGACAAATAGCTCCTCTAAGCCTACTACAGCAAGAGCTGCAAGTATTCCCATACCCAGCATTGTCTTTGTGGCTTATTTGCTGAGGAGAGTTTTGCAAAGACCATAAACGTCAGCACATACCATCCCCTTGAACAAGACAGCTGTTTCAGATGACCTCTAGACATATTTACAAGTAGTCTCAAACATTTTGGAGTATAAATCATTCTATTAAGGTATTGTTTATTGGCTATCTTTTGTAATTTTTATATAACATGCAGTAAACTAGTGATCTACTGAAACGATAGAAAGTGACAAGCAACAACATCATATCCTGCAGCACATCACTCCTACCTAGTGTGGCAGGTTGGAAAAGCATTATGCAGCATGTCCACAGAGGGACTGGGAATGTGGCAATGAGTTTTCTGCAGCTGTTAGGCGGAGTGGCGTATCTTATAGAGAACTATTAGATACATATAAAATGTCAGCCGCTGGGCGTTTGTTAGATTAATGTCCTCTCCTTAACATGAACGCATAGAAGGCAGACCATGTGATTATGCAGGTATGGTAATTATCCTTCAAAGGGTTGGAAGGCTTTGACGTAACCTCTGTGTCCCAAATGTGCTGGTTCCAGCACTCGCTAGAGGGAAGAATAAAGACTTGAACCTGCAAGCCTTTCCCATGTGACAATCTGTTATTGTGCCTTACAAAATCTGGCAAAATTGTAAATGACAGTAACCTTTATAAGAACTAAGATGACTTAGCAGAGTTTGTTTTTTTCCTGATAAATAAATTCTCTGATGTGCTGTTCTAACATGCAGAGACATGCACAAACTATTGTAAATGCTCCAATTTATAAATGCTTTGCAACAGGCCATGACAAGCTAGCATCATCTTTTAAGTATTTTTAAATTCTTTTTTCATATGTCTTTACAACATGTTACAATACATCTTCTAATAAAGCAATTTCTCTGTTGCAAATTAATTATTATACTCCAGCAGTGTGTCTGCAGTGCAGTGGTACTTGACTGGAAATGTGAGGGTTGAATCAACCTCAGACTAGCTCACCAGTGGAGGGGAGCCCATATTCATGCATCTCCACACCAGAGCCCCTGGACAAAGACAATAGGCATCCAATAATCCAAATTCTTTCAAAATCTTATTTTGCTTTGACCAGACATCCAGTCTGCTTTTACTACCCCATTAGCATTTTAACTTATGTTATTTTTACATTATTTTAAGCTGAAGTAAATTTTCACACCAAGAAGGGACTCATCGGTATGAGATTATTAAAGACACAAATTTTTGTCTCAGTTCTCACATCCATCATGGAAGATAAGTTCATGGGTGATTATTTCATGCCTGGGTCTTTTGGGGGAAGAATTCTCACATGTATCAGGTTATAAAGGTCTTCAAATATTTTCCTATAAAGGAAGCTCTTAGGACCGTGACAGCACTTACTGGCCCTGCCCAGTGTCCGCCCACCCTTGCCCATGTCCCCAAAGCACCATTCCAGCCCAGCCTGGGGCTGTCAGGCTGTGTCCCAGCAATGTCATAGGAGTGTAGGTCTTCAGGTCTTTCTCTGGACTTGTCTCCTTGTGCTCCTGGCTGGATCCCTTGGATGACCTCTGGTCCATGGCTTGGTGTGTTGGAGGCTGCCAGTGGACCCTGTTACCAGTCCCTGGCTCTGCCCACTGCATCAACCCTGATAGGTCTGACACCATTGAAGGGGGCTGGAACTGTGTTAGGTCCTGCTCAACTCCACAGCTCCAATAGTGTAGAAGCATCCAGATTTTATGTAATTTTCTAAGATCTGTCTTTCTCTATTTCTAGAAAGAGTAGTAAGCACAGTGCTAAAGTGCAGTCAGTCATTAACTTGTTTTCCAAGCATTGTAGGGACACAAAGCTTCTTTCACAGACAACTATCTTCCCCCCGCCTCCCCAGTCTGTGCTTCCTTTGTGTAATTTTAGGTCTAGCATGTATTACCAGTTGCTCTGAAGCTCATCAGATTTTGTTGTGTGATTCAAGTGGAGTTCTGCCAAGAAGATACATTAATTTTAGTTTCTAATCATCAATAAGAACAGGTACAGCAGGACGCTTCTGAATCAGTTGATGTAGGTTCTCATCCAATAAAGATATACTTTTTCATATGATGTCATATCAAACCCAGACACCTTTTTTTCCTCTCCAGAAATCCTTCCCAGCTGCCAGCAGACAAAGTCCAACCCCTTTGTACGGCAGAGATACTGTCAATTCATGTTAGTGTCAAGCCTCATTGTGTACATCCGAGGAGAAAAACCTTAAATTTTCAAGATCAATGGAGATCATCCACTTTCATGATGCATTGTTCTCACTAATAGTGATGTACGGGAAGCACCTGAGACTCAATCTGGAAACTTCTCTGGCCAGGACACAACAATACCTCTTGGTTGTTGCTGCATGGTCTGGCAGCTGTTGCTCCTAATCTGGTTATCAGGGCCTGCAGGTGTATCCGTATTTACACAACTGGCTTCTAAGGACCTACATTTATCAAGTCATGATTTATACTCTACAGATTGCTTGGGCTTTTTTGTTGTGCTTTTTTTTTTTTTATTGAAGACTGAGGATTAGACGAGTAAGGGAAGCCTGGTCTTATTTTCATGTAGGTTCAAGGTTTATTAAATTTACCTGCATCAGTTCACTTTCCTAGATGTTTCCCTGTCTTTGCTGAGGTGACTTACTGAGGAGAGTTGGAGGCAGCAAGGTTAAGTTACCACACACAGCTGTACAATTCATCAGAGGACAGTGCTGCATTGAGTCCATGCCACATGTTACTGCTGAAAGCTGAGACAGAGTTTGTTATTTGGGTGCAATAGCCTATGAATATGGATTTTGTGCCTTCACGACCTGGTATGGTATCTCCTTCCGGCATTGCACTGAGCTAGGAGCCGGTACAGGGATGGCTGCTGCCAGAATAGACATGCCCACTGCAGTCCCATCAAGTTGTATCCAGATAGATAAACTTTCTGGCTTTTATTTCATGCTCTTCTCCCCTAGATCATAAGGAAGTCAAGGGTGGGTCTGGCAGACAGTGCCCTGGGCGATGGTTTATTTGAGGAGTCCGCAGGGTATAGAAATGAATGCTCACCTCCTGTGCTATATTAAGGTAAGGAATAAGGTTACTGCATGCCATTTCAAATGCCTGTAAGTTTTCAGTAGAAAAGTGACCCCCAAGACTGGTTTTTGGGGTTTACCAGGTGTAACACTGTAACTGTCAGCCCCATTAATAATGAATTCTTTTTTCTCCTGCCTCTGAAGACCTCTTGCTTCAGCTGTAAGGTGAGGTTCTGGCAAAACTTCCAACAGCTTCATTAGGTACCTGCCTTCTCCACAAATCACTTGAGCTAATGACTGGATTTCCAGGAGAAATGATTCTTCCTGGAATGACAGAGCCATTCTATGAGGTAGTTACATGTCCAATGTGAAATTGTTGTCCAAAGATACTTTTCATTGGTGATTTTTAATTTTTTTTTTTTTTTGTCCTTGATGATAACCTTAGATGTCCTGTGATGTGACCGAAAGAGTCTTGGCAGCTAGCTGTTTTAATGTAAATAAAATAATATTTTTATTCCTCTTAAGTGATATGTAGACATTTTGATAGGAATTTGTAGTCACAACTATGATTTTCAGAGGAGGTTCTCACTAGACCTCTGAAGGCTCCTCTTTTTCTTTCCCTTCTTCATTCTGCCACTGATGACCCTTTCACTTTGGCAACCAAGCAGACCATTAATGGTGATTCTTCCAAAAATAAATGTTCGTAAAAATGAACTAACAGTAACCAAGCATTAACAAGCAGAAATCTTGCACTGGGTGCTAGAATCCATCCAAATTCATGAGTCTGCTCTTCCTGGAGTTTTGTTTAAATCAGAAATTCTGTCAGCAATTATTAATTTCCATATTCTTCCAATTTATACATGCTGCACTTTTATAGATGTAAAGAGAACTATTGATTATTTCAGTGATAGAACAAAACGTTTTATGTTATCTTGTCTGTGGTTTCTGGGAAGTTCCCAGGTCTAGTCCACTGAAGATATTGGAACAACCTTGTGGCTGTTTTGTGAGATGAGGAAACATGCCCTTCTTGATGCCTTTGTCAAAAAGGCAGCTGCCTGGAGCTTGATGTTTGTGGATCACAATTCTTCACATCAGAGGCACCACTCTTATGAAAGAATAGTGGTCTTCTTTCTCTTGATGATAGGTCTGATTAACCAGTTTCCTGCAGTGTGGAGACTACTACTGAGGAAAGACAGAAGACTATTTAGTAAAGGCATTGTTCTCAGAATGTTCTGCCTTTTGAGGACCACATTGATTTTTGTGTTGCAACTGGTGAAGAATCAAGGATGTGGATTTTGCAAGGTAGAGCAAACCTTGTTAACTTTCATTTTACAGGGCTGGGAAGTACTAGCAGAGGTTGGATGACCACCTGTTTTGGAGACCTTTGCAGTACATTGCAGCATCTGCAGGGACAATACACTGTGAAGTGTTTCTGGGCAGAGAACAAGAATAATTTGATGATGAGCTGTTTGCGATATGATTTTGCCAAAGTCATAGAATCATTCAGGCTGGAAAAGACCTCTAGGATCTTCTATTCCAACATTCTTCGAACATCTCCCTAACTGCTAGACCATGTCTCGAAGTGCCACATCTACTCATTTTTTGAACACCTCCAGGGATGGTGACTCCACTACCTCCCTGGGCAGCCTATTCCAATGGCTAACCACTTTGTCAGTGAAGAACTTCTTTCTGATATCCAATCTAAACCTCCTCTGGTGCAACTTTCATTCCTTCCTGAGCTGTGGTTCTGTTCCAGGACAATGATAACAGGATAATGACTGTCATTTAGCAAAAACTTACCCTGAGACAGAGGAGTAGAAAACATGCTGGGCTGTATGTGGACAGCCTTAATTCTCCTTGAATCCCTGGGCCTAGGGAATAGCTAGAGCTAGGCACCTCTGAAAGTCTATGAAGAGGTGACCTAGAAGGCCTACTGACAACTGAAGGAACTGCAGCCATTGGGAAGTAGTAAGTGCAGTATTTATTTGAATGAGGCTGTCTAAATGGGAACCTAAGTAGGTACTGAGTTTTACAAACATCTACTGATTCCTGTCCATTTGTGCACAGCATATACTCTTAAATTGTTGCAAAACACTTTTTGCACTGACTCATAACCCACATTGGAAATACAAACAGGGACAGATCATTGCATTCATTTATGTGTGTGGGTAGGCTGCTACTCCCTAACACCATTGAAATTCCTGTACAAAAAATATAAATCATGTACTGACAAATGTACACAAAAGGGCAGAAAAACTCAGGTAATATTTTATTGTGGTGTTGAGCCCCATTTCCGCAGCAGAGTTCCCTCTTTCAGCTGAAATGGGCCATTACTATAGTACACTGCAAACTCTACAAAATTTCAAGGGAAAACAAAGGGATGTTGTCATCGTATTATCCTTCACTAACAAAAGTTACCTCCACTGTTTAAATAATATCCTTGGTCTTTTGCTCCATGCATTATTTAATAATCTTGGAAACTTCTGTGACCTTTAAGCAATAGTAAACTGTGATTGCTTGACAAATAGGTCAATGTTTGTATAATAGTTGTGTCTTTGGAGGTACAAAAATATTCATCAGAATGCTCTGAGTGACTTCCCCCACCCTTTGTTTCTTTGGCAGTTTTCCTGCAGCATTGCCCTCTGTTAAACATTATTCCACTTCAAGGGTGTTTGCAGGACTAGGAAGCAGGCAGTATATTATGGTCCTTGAAAACGTAGTGTGGGGGAGATTGTGTGTCTCTGAGACACACATTCAGACATGCACACACATATATGCCATGCGAAGCTGTTACTGCTGGTGGAAAGTATGTGTTAAAAAGAAGTCAGTAAAATGATTGCATATCTCGTGTGCTGAGCACCTTGGTGTAGATCTGTTGGATTTATTCCTGGTTAACATGCACCCTGTTTTAGAGGGATGATAAACTGGTATTTGCTGTTTGAAGGGCAAACTTGAAAGCAAGGAACTGAGTTTGAACTTCTGGTTTTATTGTTAGCAGTGTTGGTTGCAGGACCAGTTAAGCAAACGTGGGCTCCTGCATGTTTCTTAGCAATAGTTAAAGGGAAAGTTGTATTGACACGTTCTCTACTACTTAAGTCTGAATTAGGGTGATCATGAAAGTCAGAAGTGGTCTCAAACAAGAATATTGAAGAATGCAATAACTTTGTCTATGGTATTTTATATGGAAGTGTCTGTAGTTTCACCCCTGACTACTTAATGTTAAATCCCTTGGTGATATTTTACACTGAGAAGTGTGTCCCAGCATAGCTACATAAGAATAATGAAACGTTTCACTTTAAAAGATCAAATCAACAGATTTTTTTCCACTGCAGTGTAATATACACACAAAAATATAAATACAAACATGTAAATATGTATTATCATTCTATATATACTATTTTGAGAGATGAAAAACATGGAAAGCAACTCCAAGATTTCTTAACATCATTGTAAGCATTCCGCTTAGTTTTGCCTCTCTTACAGAGCACAGTTGTTTTTCAACGTACAGTTATTGCACTCAAACATCATACGTACCACTTCCTATCAAAATTAAAGTCCTGCTTCTTACAGAGAAATCATGCATTAAGCATTTGTTATTTAAAAGTATCTTTAATTGCAGCTGATACTGGGCTTCAAATGCTACCTACTTCTGAGCATCACATGAAGGGAAAGGATAAGAAGACCATTTTTATAACTGTTTTCAAGAAAACTAGAAAATTTTCATTTCAAATAAAGTTCTGGACCAGTTCATAACCATTATAACGACGACAATTTTCTGTGTGAATACCTAGCAGACGTCTCTAGTTTAGGAGCAGAAACTCATTTTGTGCCTGACTGGTGTATATTATAGCATATCTCAGGTCAAGGTCTGGTTTAACAATGAGGAAATCTTTCTAGCTTGGAGGGGGTTACATATATACTTGGCATATTTGAACTAAAGCATCTTTATCTGTTGGCTTTTTTTTCAAAGGAAGAAGCTCTCAACCCTTTCAACTTGAAGCACAATAGAAGGAGCCGTTGATTTTTCTGTGCCATCTTTGGATCTCAAGGATAAATTCCTGCCCTTTGCTTGGCTCACACTATTATTAATGCTCTAACTGGGACACACTCTGAAGTAATTCCGACTCAGTAGTTCTCCATTAATTAATTAGTAATCCTCCATCTGAGAATACTGCCAGGTTACAACAGATACTGATAACTCCTAAGTATTTATTGCATTCAATAAACAGAGGCTTCAAAAGAAGCTACCTGGTAGTGAGGTGCAGGCTTTTTAATTATTTCCAGTGTTAAAGCTGTGAAAGGAAACTGTAAGGGTTTTCTTATGGAGTTGGTTTGGTTTTGGGGGTTTGTTTTGTTTTGTTTTGTTTTCCCTTGGAAAATGATCAGCTTTAAAAGATTTATCTTTTTTTAATTTTAAATTTTCGGAAAAACTTTCTCATGCCTTCTCTTATGTTTATGCTTTGGCTGATAGCAGCCAGGTATTTTGCTTGGCAGCAAAGCAGAGTCTCCTCTTAGCTAGGGGAGTAAATGCAGAAGGCAAACAAGAAGTAGTACAGTTACTTTTGAGATGAAAGCATTTACAGGCAATTCTATCAAAATTAGAACTCAAATGATACCCTGTACTTCGGTGGCTGCAAGAGTCCCTTGTTGAAACCATTTAGCACTGTTCTGGAAACTGTGTCTCCAGGAGTTCAGACAGGATCTCCCAGTTCAGAAACCGGACACAGGGGTTGTAAAAAGTCCAGTGGAAGGCCAAGTTCACATGGACGCATACATAATGATCCTGGAGCAAATTGTATCATTAACTGGATAACAGATAGGTAATAATAATTTACACTAATTAAGATCTGAAATAGGAAAAAAGGAAAAAAAAAACCTGAGGTAACTGCTCTATTAGAGTTAACATTTGGGTATATTAATTGATGTATTTACTCATTAGCAGTGACTTAAAGCTGCAAATGATATATCTTTACAAAACATTCATACTATTCTAAATGTTTATTGAATAATAAGTCAACTTATTTAACTCTTCCTTAGAGAGGAAGAATCTAAACACATTTGGTTTTCTTCATCTTTATATTTAAAGAATAACAAAATTTTCAGGAGAGAAACCCCAAATATACAGATAATTTCATACAACACAGATTTTATGGTAAAAAATAATCTGAGAGTACACAAAGTTAAGTTTGGCAGGGAAAGCCTTTGTTTGAAAACAGTTGGAAATGCCTTGAAATGTCTGGAAATGTTGCTCTCTTGAATGTCACTTTTTATGATAATCCACAGTCACTTGACGATATCTGAATTTACAAGAAAAGAAGGAAAGGAAAATAAATAATAAAGTAAAAAAATCTTGTTAATAATTAGTGGTGTTCTCAAGGGAACAAAAATGGAACTTTATAATAGAGCATTTGTCACCTTCTTCCTCTCCTCTGTGCTCGCCCCTCATGGTTTTTGTTTGCTGTCCTTCCTTATTTTTCCTACTTTCATTCCTCTGTATTCTCCACTATCACTTCTCATCCTTTTTCCTCAATCTTCATCTGAACCTTCAAGCTTCTCACACATCCATGCAGTCTTTTGCCTGCTCCTGTTCAGCTCAGCCCTGGATTGCCTTTTGTCACTTTGCTTAACTCTGGAGTAATATTCCTGAGGCAAAAATGGTGACATTCTATGGAATCTGTTCATACTCTCTCCTTCCAGCTCCTATATATCCCAGAGGCTTAAATTATCTACCTGGCCTTGAAACATGGTGTTTTCTTTCTTAGTGCACCCTCTTGTTGCCTCATGTTCCCTGACTATGCGGGGCCTGGCTGGGCATTTCTTTTTCCTGTTACCCCTAGTACTTTCCTCTTATGCTTTTCCACTTTGTAATCGCTGTCATCAACATCTGCTTAATTCCTAATAATTTCTATTTAATTTCTCCCATATGAACAAAGCTTAGACTCTTTAACTTTTTATTCAAGCCCACCATGTCTTTCTCATTTGTTGTCCACCTTCATACTTGCTAGAAGTCAGGGCACTGGTATGCAGAGACTTTCTAATTGAGACTTTCATTTTCTCTGTATACTTTCGTCCTTACCTCTATGCAAATTATAAACTCTGAAGAGAAGAGGGTGAAATAATCTTTTAGTTCAGTAGATACAGCACTTACTGCAGTGAGATCCTGTTTAGCATATCTTCAACAATGCATTGTCATTATTTTTCCTGGTGAAATGTAACTTGATCAAATTCCTAGTGAAGTGAAGTTAAATTTTCCCAGCTCACAAAAGTAATAGGGCACATGCAAACAAGATTTCCCATCTCTTTGCATCCTACAGTTATACCAGCATCTAATGAGCACTGTATCACCCCTAAACTCCTATGATACTAGTGGAAAAGTGTATTTTATTATAAGATAAATTTCAAGAAGCCTCAAATGACATATTAATCAAATTAACTAACTTTGAAACAATGGGAGGATAGCTGGGAGAGTGTTTAATGGGAGAGAATATGATATCCTCCCTTTCAAGCAACTCAAGTCACAATGTGTACTGAAAATCACAAACTGGTTCTGCCCTAACAATATGCAGTGACTTCGGTGGAGAAGTGATGGCTTGGCAAAAGGAACTGTTGATTCATCAAGTCTAAAAGCAGCCTTCAAGATTCCAGGAAAATGGATCTAGGTGAAATAGCAATTATAGCTTTTATAAGTAGCATCGGTGATTAATACATTGAACAAGACTGGATGCAGTACTGACCCCTGGGGAGCTCCACTAGCTAAATGTACCTTAACCAATTAGTATTTAACATACAGGATTACAAAGAACAGCTCAAAACCTACAGCAACTTCCTGAGTTGCTCTGTATTGAAAAAAGTAGAAAGGCAAGTAGGTGATTTACACTCTGTACCTTTAGCATCTGTTGAAATCAATGGGAGCTAAAGACCCATATGGCATCTCACTGATCAAGGTTTTGTCATGAACCGTTATTTGGTCCCTTTCCTAAGTACCTACAAGACCATCTTTAAACTCGTATGTGCTAAGACTCTGCATCCTATCTGAACCTTGCTAAATGTCCTATCCATGAAGTCCCTTACAAGTGAAAACCAGCATACAGCAGGATCTCTATGTATGGAAGGTGAAATAGCATACCAGATGTATTTATTTCTTGCACGGCTCATGGAAAGACATGCTGTAGCTATCTGTGATATTAGTTTTTGGCAGTTGAGGAGATGATCCTGGTGTACCTTGATTTATACTCTCTGTGCAGAGCTGGAAGGGCCATAACTCCTTTTTGCCCTGCTCTGCAAAGGTAGCCAGCACTGCACATTAGTTACATACATCTCATGAACCTGTTCTGAGTTTCAAGTATTGTAAATGAGGGAACTCTGATCAAATGACTTCTTCATGTACTGGAAAAAAATACAAAATTAGGGAATCTCAATTGCTTTTAAGTAGCCAAAGAGCTACTTGAAAAATCATTACAAAGCAATAAATATTTATGTAATGTATATGCATGAAGACAATGAAACACTGGAAACAGAGAATGACATTTTTCTGACCTATCTGATATGAGAAGATGATCACAAGAAACTGTAATTTAAAGAACATGCATTTATTTATTTATTTCCTTATATCTCTATTATTGTAAATTACCCTTCTGTGAAGGAAAATCAATTGTTATTATGGCTATTGAGTGCTTTTTAATAACATTCTCGTACATGGCTTTTTGGTAAATGTTATTCCAAATTCAAACATCTTTGTAAATATCCTATGTGGACTATCGTATAACTGAGATATGATTCAAGTTATGCTTGTAAAATATCCACTTAAAATGAATCTCCATATGACAGGTAATTGGCTGCAGGCCTGTTTTTTGTTAGTGATTTAACTTAATGCCAATGTACACAGGTGTGTTGGCGGGTTGTTCAAGCTTCCAAGGCACCCACATTTGGCAGGACAATAAATTGTTGCATAATAAGATTATTTTCCCCTTCAGTCTTGAAGCTTTTCAAAAGTTGTATTTGAAACCTTTGTAGGTATGTATGTGGGTGAGAGAAAAATACCCAACAATGTTACCATGAGGCGTGTTTCGATTTATTGTTTGAGGCACTCAAGGAAACAGCAACATGTAGATATAATACCTGCAAATACTTATATTTGCCAGCTGAAGAGAAAAAACCAAGACTTTTATATAAATTGTTTCTTTTTCTTTTTTTTTTTTTATGCTGGATAAAATTCTACATTGTTGTCAGACAAAATTGGTTATTTTAGAAAAAAATACGGCACTGTAAATATCAGCTGTCCAATGTGCTTTAAATGCAGACAGCAGATGTGATTTGCCCTTGCACACAGAAATATCTGCATCACAGACATCCAACCTCATTTAAATACTTTGAGCAAAATCCTGGCTCTGTTGAAGTTGATGGGAATTTTGCCATTAACTTCAGTTGGGCTTAGGTTTACTCTTCCAGAAATGTAATATGTGGCAAGGTAGGTATCCTTGAGGAATGCACAGGCTAGTATGGAGATAATGAAGAATGCCACTGCAGGTCACAGGTAATGTAAATTCTTGGGAGAGCAATGACCTTGGAGGAAAAGAAGGGAAAGCATTTCTGTTGGGAGTGCTTTGTACAGAGAAGTGGGAGGAGATTTCATGAGAGCATGTGGAAGACTGTTCCAAGTATAGCAGGTAGCATGATTGAACGTGTAAAATTGAGAGGAAAAGAAAACACTTCTACTTTTGCAAGCCCAAAGAAAAGAACGAACTGTTATTTCCAAACTTTGAAAGAGTCTGAACTGAGAGGAAAGGTTTATGATGGCTCTTCTTTCACCCAGGTGCTTCTTTTGGGCTTAGCTCAAAAGGAAGAAGGATTTGTTTAGCCTTCCAGATTTGTCCACTAATCTGTGTTTCAGAGGAACACATAGTTGGATGTCCGCTTAGAAGAAAAAGGCCACAGCTGAGAAACCAACTCAGGACAGGAGTGAAATGCTTCACTTGAATGATTCAGAGCAGCTGCATTGCATTTTAGTAGGTAATACTCCTCCTGGGCCAATGGCTGGTGTTTTATTCATCCTGGCACTTCATTTCATAAGAAATAAAATATTGTCAGCAGGTTAATATAAAAGCAAAGTCCTAGTGATGGCTTTGGAAATACCATGGTTCATTAGTGTTTTTGCACAGTGATTTCAAGGAGACATCTTCTACAGCCTGTACTAGTTTAGTAGAAGCGTATTAGATACAACTGGTAAATATGTACTTGACACCTCTAATATGTGCATTATTGCAGGTCTATTATATTTTATAATGCTAAAGCTAGCCCAGTAACTTCTTCTCAGAAGCTGCAATTATTCCAAAGGAGCAGTTGCAGTTTGTGCTCTGAGATGCCTTAGGTTAAAAGTAATTTACACCATGGACAAGAAGTTGTCTGAGTCTGTAGTGTAAAGTAGATGATACACATTCACTAAAAATCCTTATGAAATATTTATCAAAAGCTTGTCACTCTGGATGCCCACCAGACACTATTTGAAAATTAAATTAAATAACTGTTGGGTTTTCTCCTTTTTAGATACCTGAAGAGGTTATTCCAAACTATATAGTGATAGGTTAAAACATACTAGATAAAAACCTTGTCAACGTAGAGCTTTGCTTTAATTTAAAAGAGTACACAAATTGCTCAGAAATACCCATCCTTTTTCTTTGCAAATTTGTACATCTGAAAGATGCTGATCTGGAAAATGAGATGCTGTGGATTTATATGTGTGAAAGATGAGGATGGTGGAGGTTTGCACTCCTCCAAAGGGTGGTAAAACAAAATCAAAGCCAGGTCACTGTTTTCAAATGGTTTATTAACCCTGAAAAGCAAGGCTGGGAGAAGCAGTATCTCACATGGAAAATGCTCCCAGATGCTGTGTTCACAGAGTGGAGGCAGGTACTGCCATACATGCTATTGCAGGCAGTGGGAAGCCCCCTCCCTTCCCCTATGCTTAAAAATAAACCAAAATAAAACTCATTTTCTTCAATGCACATAAGAGAATGTTTGGCATCTGCTACTGAGCAGCATTCTTGCCGTGTTTCACTATCTATCAAATGGCATGCTAGTCCTCTGCCAAGAAAAATACTTGTTCCCAATACTAATCATGCTCCCTGACTACCCTCTAGTGTATATTCTTCCAGGACTGCTATCCATCCATGTAGCCATTTGAAAGATAATAAAATGAATACGATGAAATCTCTCACTTACTCTGCTGGCAAGGGCTCCAGAATCGATGCACGTGGTTCCCAGGGAGAAGGGAGTGCCTTACCTCCCTTTATTGACTGTCCCCATCTAAATGAAGAGACATCATTGTGAGTGCTCCATGGGGAGCCACAGGCAAGGCTCTGGTTTCGGGGGAAGATTGTCAAGGTATAAGCTGCTGGACGTATTAAAAATAAAGGGATGAAAAATAGCAGTTGGTAGATAGATCCCAAAGCTTCTTGTGACTGTAGACTTAAAAGGAAAAATGAAAAGACCACTGTAAAATATCTAATGATACTTGAAAGGCATTAGCTGGGAACTCAGTGAGAAGGGTTTTCTCTTCTGATGTTTATTTGGTGAGATTAACTCACTGTATCCACACAGGCTCCATCTCCTCAGAGAGGGGATGATACAAGCACAGGATACATCCCTGGTCAGATCCTTTAGGTAGCTCCTAAGAGTAAGGTTGAGACTGTTCTTATCAGTTTCTGGAGTTCCTGGAAGTACTAGCAATTTGTTCCTCCACCTGAGAAATTGCCTTAGATTTCTCAAGAAGAAAAATGTCTGTTTTCTGATCAGCATATTGACATCTGTACCTGGAAATGAAATGTCCTAATTTGGTCCTGCATAGTCCGAGAACTGAACTCCTTTTAGGAATCTCTAAACCTATTCATGACAGCAGCAGCAGGTGCCCTGAGACACCTCTGTAAACTGCTGATGCAGAACATTAACCAGCGAGCAGCTAGAAACATCTCCACATGCTGCTGTCATGTGCTTTGCAGGCCACAGCTAAACCACCGTCATTATGGCGAATTCTTCAGATGTTTGTACAGATGTGAGGGTGGGTTTCATGTCATTTATCTTTCAACATCTACAAAATAGCTGTCTACAGCTGTGCTAATCACTCTAGGCTCCCTTTATAGTCCAGGAAGAGAAATAAGTGCTTTTAGGGTGCAATTTGCCTGACCTATTATAGATACTTACTTTAGGATGATATGAATCACACTCGAAGTTCCTATGCATAGTCTGACTAGGTTCTCACTGACTGTACCTACAGCCTGGGGTGACTAGCTTAAACGCTATACACATATTTATATACCTCTGTTTAATTAGATGAGAGCCACCCACTGCCTGTTACAGAGCTGGCTTTGAATATAGGGGACATAGGCAATTTCTGCAGTATAGCAGACTGAAACAAGCAGTGGAGCATCCTCTTTCCACAAGGTGGAAGAAGCATCTTTGTTCACAGGAGGACCACTTCCACAGAAATGTATGAACACTAGTTACAGCAGCCACATTTTAGAATAGAATCATAGAACAGTTTGGGTTGGAAGGGACCTTTAAAGGTCCCCTAGTCCAACCCCTTTTCAATAAGCAGGGACACCTTAGATTAGATTACTCAGGGTCCCATTCAAACTGACCTTGAATGTTTCCAGGGATTGGGCTTCTACCACCCTCTGGGCAACATGTTTCAGTGTTTCATCATCCTCACTGTAAAAAATGTCTTCATTATATCTAGTCTGAATCTACACTGTTTTAGTTAAAGACCATTACCTGTTGTCCTATCACAACAAGCCCTGCCAAAAAGATTATTCACACCTTTCCTATAGGCCCCCTTTAAGTATTGAAAGACCTCAGTAAGGTCTCTCTGGAGCCTTGTGTTCTCCAGGCTGAAAAAATCCAACTCTCTCAGCCTTTCTTCCTAGGAGTGTTGTTCCAGCCCTCTGATAATTTATGTGGTCCTCCTCTAGACCCACTGTAACAAGTCTATGTCTTTCTTGTGCTGAGTACTCCAGGGCTGAACACAATACGCCACGCGGGGTCTAACTAGAGCAGTGTAGAGGGGGAGAATCACGTCCCTTGACCTGCTGGCCACGCTTATTTGGATGCAGCCCAGGATATTGTTGGCCTTCTGGGCTGTGAGTGCACATTACCAGCTTTTCATCCACCAGTATCCCCATCTTCTTTTTTCCCATTTCTCTCCTTCTCTATGTAGCGGGAGCAGCAAGTCTCCTACAGCCCATAGCTGCTGCTCATTACAGGAACAGGGCCTAACCCCCTTCCTGTGCCCTTTGCCTTCTCCCTTCTCTTTCCATCCTATGTAGCAGATGCAAATGTGAAAATAGGGGCTGTTGAGGTAGGCGGCAGCAGTGTGTACAGTGAGAGAAAGAATTAACTGAGCCCAGAAATAGTTTAGGGACACAGAAGGGTGCCCTGGCTCCCAAAGAGCTGAGGGAGGTGGATGACCTGCTTGGGGATGCACTGAAGGATCAGATGGAGATCTCAGTCATGCGTGCTCCAGAGACACAAAATATCCCTGTGCCCCATTGTCTATTCTGAGCCCTTCTTTCCCTCTCAGAGGTTCCTAAAACCTCTCTTTTACAGCCCCCACACTCAACCTTCCCCTCTTTCCAAAATCTATGTTCCACCTCTGAGCTTGCTCTCTCCATTCTCCAACTCATCTTCAGATGCTTAGGTGGTCCCTTCTGGCCTTCTTTCCCCAAAGACCCTCTCCATTTCCTTCAAAGTGTGAAGGTCCTGGAGTACAAGTGGGTGCACAGTAGCACGCCGTTGTCTGTGGTGGTTTTGATTTTTGCCCCCCATGCTTGTGTTTTATAATTTTCAATGTATACTTTCCAGAGTATAAAACTGATTTTGAAAGTTTGGATGACCTTCTTCTAGGGTAATGCTTTCTATTTATGTGTACCGTTAAATATCCTAATAAATAAGAAATAGCCCTTAATAGAACCAAAGGACTTCAAGGAAAAACTTAGAAATTTCCTCAGAAGCACAAAATGATGCCTAGAAAAAGATTTCCAATGAGTTATCACTGTTATTTTTAATTTAAACTGCACCATGAAGGTTCATAATGTTTAATATAGTGGTATTAATGAAGTCATGAGGGTTTAAAGGTATGAGCAGGGCAAGATATATATAGGAGGAAGAAATAGATTTTATAAGCCTGATAGATGTATTGGAAAAGCAGACAAGCTTTAGGCATGAGGTCTTTAGGTAAACAGTAATAGAGCGTCTGTGACCCCAAAACTAAGTTAATGGGTAGTATGAACTCCAAGGGGCTTGGAGTCAAAGTACACGTTTCTAGGAGATGGCTAGATGGATATTTGTCATAGGAACTTTTTAATAGGACCAATAAATTGGGTTTGGTTCACCTCTAGGCTTTTAAAGCTGTGAGATGAATTAATTTTACTGTATCTAGAAAACATCTTGCATTTTGAAAATGTTCCTATCAGAACTGCAATAAAAAAAGAAATTGCAATAAGTTTATGAGTCAATAATTAACAAATACAATGTTTTGACTTGCCAACTATGATGTATTTCACTGCTGTTTTTATTACTGGTATTTTTCCTATGGATATGCAAATTTTCATTTAAAAATCAAGCCATTCTGAAGGCAAAAGAAAAAAATGTTAACAAAATATCAAAGCAAAAGAATTAAAATCAGAATTAGACTGCAAAAAATCCATTTAAAAAAGATTTTTCCCAAACAGAGTAATTAATAATCAGCTCTCATACATGCCTGCAAGCCCGGCACAGACATGCATACCACACAGACAACACATGACTGCCTCATTCAGCCGCTATGGCTCTTGTTTATAGTCAACTCCAGATTTTTGATTATAAGACAGTCCCCATGCCAGAGCTGCTGCTGCAAATCCTTCATCCTGACCATGTCACTTTATAGGATTGTCTCCTTTGCAACCGGACATTTTATTTTTACCAGGTTTTTTTGTACTGCATAAGCAACTCCAATGAACTAGGCAACCTGAACATTTCCCCCTCTATTATTATGCATATCTGGTTTTCTTAAGCCTAAAAATCTGTTGCACATACTTAGCCCATTTGGAATCCATGACTGCAATTATTAGACCTTAGACATGTTGAAAGAACAAATAGTTATTTGATGTTAGGCTTAAAGGTAAACATGTATTTGCACATATTGCTCATCACAACTGGTGATAAAGTAGTTGATCTTGACACCCCTTGAATCAGGCTGCTCTGTCACAAGACCTTGAAGCATTATACACACAAAAAGAAAACTGATTGATTAGAGATCTTTTGAGTAAATGTGGGCCTGATCCTGAATCCCGAATTCAACACACATTAAAAAAAAAAGGTTTAAGAAGACTTTAAATAGTTTTTGTAATATGCGTATGACTGACCTTTTCCTAGCCCTTTTTCCTCTCCTCTCACAAATCACTTTGTTATGAACTTTTCCATCTACTAAAGGCAACCACTGCTCAAACAGTAGTATTCCGTGAGAGAGAAGTTCTGGGATCTCACAGTTCCTCTTCACCTTTGATCTCAGAGACATTGGCCATCAAATCGTTGGCTTTAGTGGGCTTGCAGATGTGGTAAACACTATCCAGTGGCTTTGCTGAGGAAGAGTCCAACCAACACAGATTTTTGAGAACTTTTCCCTGAGTAAGAGAACAGAGGAAGGAAAAAAAAAGAAAGAGTGAAAGTAAATTTTAGAGTGGTTTAAAATTTGAGCTGCATTCTCTGATCCAGATGTAGTTTGGTGTGTTACAAAGACAAGGGAGAGCATAGTTAAAAAAATAATCACAATAATAATACTAATAAAATAATAATTGTGTTGCTAATAATCACAACCGTTATTTTCAAAATAATCTAAAATGTCTTGAAATAGATAAAATAGATTCATTTGACATCCATAACAAAGAACAGTATTCAAGCCAATCACATCAAATGCTGTCGCCACCACATTCTTGTAGAACCTACCATCAGCTTGAAAAATATGTTTTGAAGGATTTGTTAAAAGGGAAACTGTTGTGCAACTTTGGCTTTTGATATAGTCATAATATGTGTATTTATACACAGTTCTATATATACAAAATGAACCTCTCAGCCTACAATACCTTACTGGAGCTCAGATGCTGTGCATGACATATTATATTTGTGGAAATGGGATCTATAACCTAATGTATTCTTGCATCAAAGAATAATGTCCCATAAATAAATCATTACAGCCTGTCACATCTATGGTTTCACACTATAGACACCATAGTGTATAAAAGTATGTATTTTGAGATATGGAAGAAAGTGATTATCTAATGTTTCAACAAAAAAAAATTATCCTGTGCTAATGCATGTGCTGTCTTGGAGGTGTTATTTCATTGTAGACTAAGCCATAATATCAAACAGATTGCAGCATTTCTGTTTTCAAAAACCAGTGCAATTTGTGTGCGGCTTTTCTCTTTCAGTAATTAAGAAATCAAATAAGCCTGAGTGAAACTATTTAAGAGGTTCTAGATATAATTAGAACACCTCATTCTTTCATAACTAATTCCTAATTAAAGTAATTTGTCTTTTTGCCCTTCTTTTCAAGGGTGAAGAGCAAGTGATGATGAATGCTCAGAATCAGGAAAAGTGAAAATTGCAGTGTGTTGATTTGCGGTGATTGAGTACGTTCCAGTTTTTAACAGCCACACTCGGCTGAAATGGTAAATGAATCTCTGGCCTCTGTTTACATTGCATATGCGTTATCTGGAGCTTGACAAACTGTAGAATTTGCCATATAAAACGGCTACCGCAGCCAGAAAGTCCGAATATATAAAAGCTGGGGTCTTATATTTAAAATAGCAGATTTAAAGGAGGGAGGGGAAGAAGACCTAGAGAGTACACAGGAAAGATAAAAAGTCTCAAATTTGTTCCAAAGAGTGAAAATTGTCCTTTAAAAATTTTCTGTGCAGCTGTGCCCAGATGATGATGGATTTATCGTATGAACCAGGGATTAGTAAACAATGTGTACCCTATAAAGAGCAAAACAAGTCCTTGCTCATCACTGCACTTAATTGCAGTGGTTATATCAAAGCCATATAAAATTTAATCATCAACCACAAGTAAGACTTTACTTTACATGTGTGCTCACTTCCCTGTTTTTCCACCTGTTTAAATGAAAGATTCTTGGAATATCACAATATGTAAATATTGTTTATGATGCAAAAATATGCTCTTTCATCTCTTTGCTGCTTTGATGTCGTGATATATAAAGCTTTTAGTGCCACTACCTACCTGACACACAAAGGTCTTATCTGATTCGTAAACATGTGTGCCCAGTGCAAACAGGCTGTATCCAATAGATGATTTTTCTTTTCCTTGTAATGTTTTTTTAACAGACAGAAAAAGAAAGAAAGTGTAAATGACAGAATCACTCAGGTGAAAAGAATATTTCAAGCATCAAGTAAAGATAAGCCTACTATGACAGAATAAAAAGATGTAGGTCAAAACTGATCCTAAGAGGTTAGTTATATATATAGGTATCTTGTAAAATGCATTTTTAAAAGCTGAAACTTTTTTTTTTAAAGAGTTCTGATCCAAGTGGGAAATAAGCAGCAAGATCAGATGACCTCCTAAGAAATACAAATATCCCTAATTAGCAAGACAAGAAAGAGAAATGCAGGAAGTAAGGTCAAAGCTGGAAAAAGGACAGAGGAAGCTAGGAAGAGAATAAGGTGTGGCAATATTTAAAATCTGTGGTTCATTAGTAGCAATTTTAAAGGAAAGGGTGTTGTTTATTATATAGCGTACAGTTTAATATATTGTATGTCCTATAAATAACTATTTTTACATAAATTGATTTCTAATAAAACACTGTTTTGGAGCCCCAGCCTGACAGAGCTTGAATTCTGCAGCGGTGTTGTCTCCTGCTGAAAATGTGACACATACTTTGGGAAAGGGGTTGCTAGCAAAGTTCCTCAGGGTTTTTAAGGGCAAATTCAGTTTCCAGATCCTCAGGGAAACCAGAGACTGTCCTTGCTGTGCATGTGGAACAATCAGGATTCAAGGTTCGTACACCGACACCTATGGCAGGCTAGCACAGCTCAGACTGGCTGCGACTATCGGACAGCAGAATTTGGCTCTTTAATATCAGATGAACTGCCACCACTGCAAGAACTTCAAGGTGTAATACTGCTTCTTTTTTTTTTTTTCCTCCCATTTTTCAAGTTTCCAAGAGCACCCTGGGAAATCCTTTAGTGTTCTTTATTTCCATCTAAGCCCTGGGTTGTTTTGAACAGCAGAGGTAATTGTACGGGTGAACTTCAGAGATTTCAAGGGATCAAACTTGAAAGCCTTTGACTGAAAGTGCAAGCTCCAACTGGAATCCTGTCAGGTGCTGCTAGAAGGGATGTGGCAGGATGCTGCAGCAGAAGGAGTCCCTGCAGCTAGGACAACCTGAACATACAGCTCCCTAGCACAGCCTCAGAGGCCAGCAAGAGCATAACTGCACTTTCAGCCTCACAATAACACTATAAATCTTTCCAATCTATAATTTTATGCATATGATTATGTGACCTGACTAAGAGCATGTATGGGAGTCTGTGGCAGAGAATGAAGGAACTATCCCTGAGTCTCTGTTTCAGTATGCTCTGTTAGGCTTTCTCTGAGCATCAGAGCAGAGTAGCCAAAGGGATATGAACTGCAGGTCCACATCTTTTCAGAGAGCAGTATGTTTCTTTGGGTAGAAAATCCTTGGAGATTCAGTAAAAAATAAGAAGGAAACAATATATATTTAATAGATGTCTGTAGACAATTTCAGAAACTAACAGAGTTTAAGTAAGTAAGGTGTTACAACGCACAAGTTTTGTAACAGGGTTATACATTTTTCAATTTTACATGACAGCCAAAACATTCCAGATGTGTTACCTTCCTCTGCCAGATTTCCTAGATCTTCCCTTCCAGTGCAGGTGAAACTTCGTATGTTTGAAGGCACGGTTGGGTAATTTCTGTTTCCATTTTCCACACCCTTCTCATGCCATATCTGACTATCATCACTGATGCAATCCAGGAATGCAGGAAATATGAGGAAACAGTAGAGCTTGTTGTGTTTTTCAGACTTTGAATGCATTTTTTTGTCACTGTTCCCTTGGAAAAGAAGCAGGAAAAAAAAAAGTAATGATATAAATGTTTTTCCCAACTGGGATTAAAACAACTTCAGCTCTTAAAGAAATGAAAACTATATTTATTTTCTCTTCAATTAAAACATTTGTCTTGGCCAAGAAAATCTATCTTAGTCATCACATACTGTGTCAACACCATCTGTCTTCTTGTGACAATAAATAGCACACGGACAGTCAAAGTTTATTTCCAATAGTAAAAAGTCTGAGATAATTCTTTTTTATTGCATTTTATTTTGTTTTGTCTTATCATAAGGTTACTTGTTTACAGAATTATGTTTTATTTAAATATTATTGGTTAATGTTCCCTCTCTTCACACTGGAGACTGTTTGAGGTTCTGTATTATGGTCTACTGATGCCTGGTAACCTCTCTGCAGAGAACACAATATGGTAGAGATGCTGGTGATGTTTTGGGTCTTCGGGTTTTTTTTGCTTATTAATGACTGGGTGAAAATCACTTCCCTGCTCAATTTGCTGAACCTCACCATGGTTCTTGATGCTCTTGGTCTTTCAGTTTATGCCTAAGAGGTAGAGGCATGAATGCAAACACCCCTACTGATTCAGACCAATCTACATCAATTCTTCCACTTCGAGCCTTCTTGCATAGAGATGTCCCTTGGTCCTTTCTCCCTTAATATTCAACAAATATGGCTTGGGGGGAATCAGCTGAGGACCAGTGTTCCTCACTAAGATTTGTTGCCATCTTCCAACTTATCCATTTTAGCCACTGTTCGTGGTGAAGAGGTGTAAAACCTTGGTCAGCACAGCTGGATGCTTGTACTATTAGAAAACATCACAGCAAACTCTCCTT
>JAVSBS010014487.1:0-26510 GCA_033124195.1 Coracias cyanogaster | reverse complement strand
GCTGGTGAGACAGGTGGAGCTGCAGCCTTGGAAATAAAAAGTTCAAGGACTAGATTTCTTAATGTCAAGTTCTTGGTGGCTGAACAGCTGGTGACAGCTGAGTCTATGTGAGTCAGGTAGGAAAAGGGAAACTAATCAAAGTACATGTTTATGCTCTGTATCTGTACTTAATTTCCAGCTATCAGACAAAGTACGATTGCCCAGCTCATTGTTCATTTTTAAGAAGTGTAGGCTAGCTGGATTGGCATGATAATAACTGTAGCATCCTCTTGCATGCTATTTACCTTGAGAACTATCTGCTCCCCCTTTTCTGCATCCAGATCTTGTGTAGGGACACTGCCACACCTTGCTTCATGGTTGTGGGTTATGGATGGTTCCTACCTGAGCATGTCCTGTGCCAGAAAAGTCAAGATCAGCAGTCTGAGAAATACATTTCTAGCCAGGACATGAGACTTTTTCAGACTACTCACTTTCCTGATATAATTAACCATATAATTATAGAATTAAAACTCCTTGCAAAGCACATATTATTATTAATGATAATTTGTACTACAGCAGTGCCTAGAGGAAGGGATATCTTGTATAAGGTAAGTAGATAGAAAAACTAAACTTATCTGAAGTTCAGTTTCAGATTCAGCTACAATTTGGCTCAGCCAGATATTCAAAGACTAGGAGACAGGAGCAGAAAGCAATAGCACAACTGGCTGAAGTCAAGCTTTGAAAAGAGAAAGGAATTGCTCAGGATCAGAGAAGCTCATCTACAGTAGAGCTAGGAGCTGTGCATACATCTCCTGAATTGTACTGCTGTGTACGAACCACAATACTCCCTGTCCTCCCCTGCTGTTGTTTTGGTGTGTAAAATAATGCTCAATTACTGACCACATCAACAGCACACTGACCCATCATGTTCTGGGGAAATTCTGTCACACAGAAATGTTAGGATGTCTAAACAACCATAAAACAAAGCCCTTATGCCCTTTTATCCTGCCAAGATTAAAACAGTAGCTTTCTACAATTTTTGAATTCTAGTGACATTAACTAATGTCACTGCTAATGTCAATGCACCAAGATAGCTTGATGCCAACTGCACAGCCAGGACTGGTATTGTAAAGAAACTAATGATTTACTGCAGTCTCAAAGGGATCAATGCTGTCAGGCACTCGTGAAGGACAAGGAATAATTTGTACTTCACATTTGAGCCTTTCATTGCCTTGCAAATGGCCACCTAACGAATGAGACGCACACCATGAGCTCAACACTTCTTTCAAATTCCAAACATACTTTACTAACTCCACTTGTTATGAAAATCATTATTTTTATCACTCAAGAGTGCTAACAAATCAACAGAGAAAAATGTAAGAAAGTTCTACTGCTGAGATCCTGAACTGTTGTTCATAGGAAGTTAAAATGAAACTATTGTAAGCAGAGCAAAGATGCTTAACAGTCTGTGTATGCTTTTAAAGAAAATACATTTTGTTTGTCATTTAGATCAAAAGAACAGGTCAATTTTGATCGATTTTTGAGATATAACTCTAATCTCTGCCTTTGCGCCTAATTCTTGTGACCACTGGGTACTACGTTACTAGTGGGAAATGGCAGAAATTTTATATGATTAAATCTTTATCTTGAATGTCTCTAGTATCCATCGGTAATAAACACACTGCTCTGCAGCTGGCAACAGAATTACAGGCACACAAGCAACATGGGAAAGATAAATTGAAGCCTTCCCTACAAAATACGAAGAAAGGACACCTGACCTGCAAACACAATGCTGAAATGGTTGGTTCATGGTCTTCGTTAAACTGCTTATTGTGGTGGTTGAGAGTGGTGCTTAACACAGCACCAAATCTCAAGCAAAGAATGTAAAATTCAGATTCGCTGTGGACACAATTCCTGGAGAGTCAATGGAGAAAAGGAGCATGGCTTTTAGGCTATATTTAAGCAGCCAACAGCGTGAATACAGATCTTACATCTTTGCTAATTGCAGGTGAACTAAAGCCTAGTGGCTGTGATTAGCTGGTCTTGTAATCTGCTCCTTGATGTCTTAGGATGAAATGACACAAGAATCTGTAGTTCTATTTTAGAAGGTCTAAAACCTCACTGTACCCTTTTCTCCTTTTTTTTTTCCCCATATTTTTATTTTATACACTGCAGTAGCCTCTTAAACTGCAATCGAAGTTGAACCTATTCTTAATCTCATTCTCCCAAAGCATGATCCAGATTGTAATGTGTCCACCCTGCAGATGTGCATAGAGAAGCGAGAAGGGAGTTGCCAGGCAGAGCAGAATTCTCTATTCTTTGCCATCAAAGAGCTGCTCTCTCCACACTCTTTCATGGCCCGGCTGAGTTGCTAGTGTGTGGCTAGCGAGCAAAGAGTTTAAAATTTTCCTCTTGGTCTTCTTAAGATACACTTATTATTAGTTAAAATTCTTTGGTTATTTGGTTTCTGGAGGGATGAACAATGGAGTTGATGGAAAACACTGCATGAGATGAAGGTAAGAAAACAAAATCTGAAATATATGGGAAATCAGCCAAACTTTAGAAAAAACAATTCCTATCAAACAATTAAATGGAGAGTGGACAAACATAAAAATCATTTTGGCTGTTACACCAGAACCTCCAGTTTTCTTCCTGGAAAAAAGGCAACTGATAGAGACATTACCTTCAAATTCTGAACACTGAACAGAGTCACTATTCACTCACACTCCTCGCTGTAGGAAGAAATATAATAACTTATCACCTAACAGAAGGGAATGAGCAAAACTGATTCTATATTCTGTTTTCACTTGACAAGTTTATCTGGCTTATTCAATATTCATGCTTTTCAGTGGGTCTGATTTTTATGTTCAATTTATATGTCCCAATTCTAGTAAGACTCAGTGTTTCTTTAGTACACTCAATATGTCGACATATTTGTACCCATACTTGGATTCTATTTTAAATTCCATTTTCTATTAAGACAATGTCATCAGATTGTACCTTTGCAAGTGATGGGGTCACCAAAGCCCAATTTGTTTTTAGTCAAACTAATAATGTAAAGTTGCCTTTCCACAGAAAGGTTTGAGGATCTCAAAGACATGAATCAGCTCAGTCTTTTGAAAATTACGATATTATTTTTACTGTTCACTTTACTGGGAGAGCAGTAGAAGATGTCTTTTCAGAAGACATAGTTGTACACCTAATTTTCGTAGAATCATAGAATTACTTAGGTTGGAAAAGACCTCTAGGATCGTCTAGTGCAATCTTTGTCCAACATGTCCCTAACCTCTAGACCATGTCCTGAAGTGCCACGTCTACCTGTTTCATTCTCATTTTACATCACTACAGACAAGTTAACAATAACTGTGCTTGCTCATCATCAGTGAAAGAGATTGTCAGTTGTTGCACTTACCCCAAGTAACTGCTCAGACATAGTCATTGTCAGCACAGAGGAGTGCATATTTTTGCACAGATAGAAATATATAATTTTGAAAAGGGTCATTTAACTTGGCCTATAAAGATGGTACAACTTTGCACCCTCTTTGTTGACTCTCTCTGCCCAAGGATGGCAGAGCAAAAATGGGTGTTAGTTCCATTGCTAGGGCAGCGTTGCTGCTTTGGAAAGTTTTGCCCTGTGTCATCATTTTGTTTCCTCTTCGTGCTTTTTATTTGTTTTGTGAGGTATTTAGAAAGCCTTGGCAGGTAGGCTGCATATAAATAAAACATTTTAAAACTGTTTTGAATAGGAGAGATTAGTTGGCGACTGAGTATTCTTAGGGAATGAATTTCTCTCTTTGAAACTCTTCATTTATGTGTTACTGCATTTAACCTACAACTCTGCCAACTTTATGGCAACACAGGAACCACCCAGGGAGCACTGGGGCAGTGGTGATGGGGACACGCTGGATAATGCTGCAGGTGCACATGCTGCTCATGGCAGCCACTCCCCCGGAGCTGCCGTGCTCCGGCCAGAGGTGTTGCTTTTGCCGAGATCAATAAATCATGTCAGCCTCCTAAATGCAGTTTTTCAAAGGATGAGATCAAGATTTGTGTTCTGGATATTTATCTTGCTCTTCCTGATGCTTTCCCAAAACCTCTCCTTGAAGGGGAGTAGGAGGTGGCAAATGATTTTTGCCATAATTAGAAAGAATTGACTGCTAAAGGGGTTTTGGACTTGTGTCAGGTCTAATCCTGCACTGCTCAGAATTAGTGGGGCTGAGCCTGACCTTAGTGACACCAATATAAATCAGAATAACTGTGGTGGTTTTGAGAGCTGACTCTGACCTGTGCAATGGATGTGCCACAGACTGAGCTGGAAACAGAGTGAAGCCATAGGGAGCTGATGCCAGAAGGAGTCAAATACCTATAGCTTGTTATGGCTGCAGCAGAGTATGAGCTCTCAGCACCCTGGAGGATCAGGCCCTGCAGGTAGGCTGGTGATTTCCTATCCTGAATCCTGGGGTTAGAGAAGCAAAGGAAAGTGACAGACATGGGAAAAGGATGCTGATACCCAGGCTGTTTCCTTGGCCACTGTGAACGGTTCGATGTCCTGGAGATGACGAGGGCTCCTGAGTCCATTCCTCAAGCCAATGGTACCCTGTGCTTCTTGACAAGTGGGATGCTTGTTTCTTTGTGCCCCTCTGTGACTGACAGTCAACTGTGAGCTTTGAATGCACCCTCTACGCTCTGCAAAGTGGCAATGTGGCCTCTGCCGTCCCCCAGGCAGGGCTGAAAGCTCTGAAGTTTGCAGAGAAACATGCTGCGTCAGGCACAACTGGGCTGGCCCCACATAAAGTCAATACTTGTATGAAAACAAATAAGATCTTAGAGTACAAGGCAGAGGCTAAAGAATGCCTTCACCTCTTTCCTTCAAGCGACTATTTTGTTAACTTGAAAGACTGCACGGGTGATCTTACTCCATTCTTTCTCTACAGGTCACATACTTGTCATAGGAGACACCCTAGTTAATATTAAACTAAAAATTAATAGATTAGATAACTATTACATGCTTTTAGTGCCAATTAATTTAATAGCTGTATTTTTCTTTTCTTTTTTTTTTTTTTTTTTTAACAAGGTAGGTGAATAAGAAGCACAGTTTACTGTACCTCTCTGAGCTCTCAGATAGGTCTTTTGTGTTACAATTACCACCAATTGATTGGGCTGACACATGTAATCCCCTTTGGATCGCCCAGTGATATGATGTCAGTAAGAAGTCCTTCAAACAGGGCTATTAAAAAGCACATTAAACATGTCCTTATTGTAAGCTTTATGCTAGCTTATGCTAGAATAACAGTGATACAGTGGTATTTGTTTGAAAATGAAAGGATTATATGGTCTTTGTAAAATGAGGAATTTTAGTATTGGGGAGGGGCAGTGGGATAGTGATTTATTTTTTGTTTATGTTCCTCTGCATCCTTTGATATGTCAACTTCTGTCACTAACCATTAGGCCACTTGTAATTTCTTGTATCAACCAAGATGAAATGCATACTGCCTCAAATAATTTATGTCAAACATTGACGGGCATAGACGGCAGTGCTTATTGTGAGATTATAATGAGAATTGAATTGGGGTCTTCCGAAATTCATAGGTGATTTATCGTTAAAGAGTGAGTATGAATCATTCTAGCTTTTAATTGTCACGTGGAAGCACTTTGTTTTCAGGCTGTGCTGGAAAAAAATGGCAAAAAACTGGTGATATTTCAGAAGAGAGGGTTTCATCATGACCACTGGTACTTATTAATACTGCTTCAAGAGTGCCATGTGTTCTGGTGTGGATGTGAAGTGGATGCTTTAAAACTTGTATTGCCTTTCATGAAGAAGAGAAACAAAAAGACTAGTAGCTTATATATGTACCTTAAAAGCATGGGATGAGAGCGGTTAAGGTTTGTGGTGTTTACAAAACTGCACAATGAAGGACATCAGAGGATTCTACAGCATGATTCAACAGTGGCAACTCTGAAATGAAATTAAGCCATTCTGGAGATTTGTTTGTAATGCACCAATGGCCTCATCATTCCTCTTTGCTCTGCTCTCTTTCAGAATGCCAAAGTAAAACTCCGAAATGGTTAACCAACTGCTGTGCATATGTTGCATAGATGTGTTTTGTTACCTCATGCTGCTTCTCACATAGAGAGAAATTTCATTATTAGCCTGAATCTAGTTGTAGAACATGTTCTTCAGAAAATCAAAGCTACCAGAAAATGGATACAAATTATTTGCAGGTTCTGGTTTTCCTTCTGCTTTAATATCATGTAATCAAAGGACAGATTACTCAAAGTTATTCATCTTGAGTGCTTCAGAGTAGTCATCACAGCACTCCTCTGTGATTACTTCAGAATTGTAGTGTAAGAATTAGAGGGTATGCAGTGAAACTAGGATGAAGCAAGCTTAAGACATATGAAAAGAAGGGGTTTTTTTTTTTGTAGAAAGCATGATTAAATTTTGGTACACCTTGACACTGAAATTTGTGGAAGCCAAAAGTATAAACTATAAGATAATTTAATAAATTCATGAAGAATAGATTTTCTGGTGACTAAGCATGGGGGTCTTGATACAATCAGCATTTCAAGGAGACCATGTCTGAGAAGGACTAAAAGGATGAATTATGCTGGGGAAGAACTCTGTATTTGGACTATCAATACAATCATTTGCTACTGGCCGCCATCAGAGACAGGATACTGGGCTAGCCTGGTTTGATACTGTATGGCTACCCTTACATCCTGTTAGATACCACAGAAAATTCCTAAAGATTTGTTGTTGTGAATAACAGAATGTGTCTTTCTATACTTACTTGTAATAATCATCATATAATGCTTGGTACGTTACATAATATTATGTATTACTTCAATACTATGCTCCAGGTGCACTCTGTTATGCTTCTCTGCTATAAGAATACTCTTGCCATGAATATAGTAAATGGAGAATGTCTGGTGATTGGCTTTAGAAGTGAAATCTGGAGTGGATTTGAGAAAAATTCTCTGTTTGCTACAATGTACTCATCGTTGTTGGAGTTGACAGTGGTTTTATTACGTGCCACCTAGATTCCCTTCAAAGATGAACCTGGAGACTGCAACATATGCCTCCAACATGCACCAACCCCCAGTGAGGACATAAAGGTCTAAACCAATGACTGATCTTTCAGATGGCTTCAAATCACCTTTGTGGTGGAGTTCTGATCAGAGGATCAGGCTACACTTTCTTCAAGTCAAAATTCCCAAACCATATGTATGGCACAGACAGAGGAACCCAGCCCTAACTGCTGTCATAAACGAATTCATTTCTCAAAACTCCAATTATTTGCTAAACCACGCATAGCTAACAAGCTCAACAGTTGCCTAAAAAATAAATGGGACCCCAAGCACTGCTACTACCTAAAGATGCAAGTGATTTTTGGCAGCAGCCACCTAAGTTTCTGCTTCTGGACATATCAGAAACATCCTGATCCTAATAATGGAATCCAGCAAGACAACTTATTTTTACATGAGCAGAAGTCCATCCTCACAGCAAAGCTCATCCCTGGAAGACACTCTCTGAACATGCCCACTTCAGGGAGATTCATGCAAGGCACACCACACCTAAAGGAAGAAGTAGCACTGACCTTCTTACTCTAAATCTTGAGGGCTTAGAGACTGACTTAAACTGTGGAAAAATAGGAGGTGCAAATTACTTTTTTAAGGCATAAGTCCCTGCAGAATCATAAAGTTGAAGAGTTGAAACAAGAACCAGAAACTGAATGGGAGGAAACTCTGGAGGTCTCTCATCCAACCTCCTGCAAGGAGTGGGAATGTTGAAAGCTGAGGATGAAGTCAGCCATGACTTTAGTACAGTCTTAAAAACCTCCAAGGACAGTTCCCACAACCTTTCTGGGCACCTGTCCCGGTGCTGCACCCCCCTTCAAGTGCACTTTTCTCCTAATGTCTGACCTGAACATGCCAAGCTGCAGTCTATGGCCATTGCTCCTTGTTACATTGTCTAGCACCTTTGAGAGGAGTTTGGCTTTGTCATTTTCTGTAACTCTTTGTCAAGTAGATGTCAACTGCTATTGTATGGCCCCTTATCCTCTCTGCCAGACTAAACAAACCCGGCTCCTCTAGACTCTCCGAGTCATGTGCTCTTGGCCCTTGACCAGGTTGTAAACCCTCTTCTCAGCTTTCTCCAGACTTCCCACCTCTTTTCTGAACTGTCCCTAAGCTCATGCTGCTATACTAATGCGCACACAGTGCTGCCCAGAGCACCATCGTGCAGTATTATACGCCTTTTGCAGAGGTCTGTGCCATGTGAGAGCAATTAGCAGTTGTTAATTGGGAACCTTGTGTTTACTAGAGATCAAAAGAACAAAAATTAGATCTCAGAAAAGCATCTGTCTAAATCCAAAAGGAAACTGCAGAGGATGCAGTATCTAAGACTGGTGACAGTGGTGAAAGTGAAGCTGACTTTTCCTGCCCTTGGTAAAATGTGTTGCTGTGGTGCATAATGTGAGGGAGTCACCTTTACTATCAAAGACTTTATGTCCATAATACTTTATGATTTTACTCTTTAAAACACTTACCTTTTGGCAGTGTACCTAACCTACACGAGTGGCTGTTATTCCAAGAGCTGACACATTTGCTGACTGAGCCAACAGTTGCATGACACTGATGAACTACAAAAAGGCAAAATAAGCACCTGTGGTTGCTGCTCTGCTTCACTCTTGGCAAATCAATGCATCAGGATCCTTCGCTGGCACTTGTAGGTGGTGTTACGGAGCCATCCTCACACCATTATGCTGAAGCAGCTTACAGAAGTTTACTCACTGATGTGTAAGGGTTAGGTCTTGAACATGTGCTATTCATAGCAGAAGCTGGTGTGTGTTTTTCTGTGATTAACTAGCGGATCAGAGTAGGTATTCACCATCCTCTAACTATTTCTAGTGGAAATAGTCCATGAAAGTCTATGAAAAGCTACTCTGGACCAGTTTTAAGTGTCTTCACCATTCTGATGTCTGCTTCACAGACAGAATAACTTACTTCTTCTAAAGTCACTGTTAGAAAACAATTCCCTCTACATATATAGATTAAATCAAATGGTGAAGTTCTTCCCATTCTAGACCATGCTTTTACTTTCCTGTGTGTCAACAGGCTGCATAAACCCTCTGTAGCAAAAGCTGTGACTTACCTTTCTGGGAGCAGAAGGGAAATCCCTGTGCCCCTGCTGCAATAGCAGCCGATGTCACTAGAGTGTGTAAATGAAACTAAAAGTAAGATTTCCAGGAGAATGAGATGATGGCTCAAGTGTCTGCAGAGGGTTAGCCATCATCACTTTTCTTTCAAAAGGATGAAGCTCTGCTAGCCAAGGTGAGAAAGGGACATCTTTTATGGTCAGACCTGTCATCAGCAGATGCCCAAACTGCAGCTAGCAGTGACAGAAAGAAAATTTTGCCCATTGGAAAAGCCCAATGGCATTGAAAGCTGTGTTGTCATCTGCTGCCTTTGTGTGATTCATGCGGGACTTATTCCCCTGCCTCTGTCTGGGGACAGGCAGAGGGCTGCAGTGATGCACCGAGCTGCCTCAGCTTCCATCAAAGCCTGTGGGATGTGGGGTGCTTGGCTCTTCCTGGGCGCAGGCGTGTGGGAAGGGGTGAAGCATTGATCCTTACAGTCCTCCACACCGAGACAGCCCACACAGGCCAGTGCAGAAGGAAGGGTTCTCTGAGGGAGACAATTAATCTCCATGATTTTCTGAACACTGGGGAAAACAAGAACGACCGAAAAAGGATAAACCCTTGATAAAGAGAACCGGAAATAGCTTATAGACAGCACGGGAGTGATTCAGGTGCCAAAACATAAGCATGTAGTGTCATTTTCAATGCCTGAGGCCACCTGAGACATCCACACGGGACTGGCAGATACGACACATGATCTATGAAAGACCTACTCCTTTCTGGAGCAGCAGCTGGGGGCCAGATGTGACACCCTAAGGCATTGAAAATGGCACTAGACACATATGTCTAGGCAGCTGAATCCCACCCTATGCTTCCAGACTTGTGATGAATAAACCTCTTTTTAATTGTCTCGGACTCAAATCCCAGGTTCTTGAGGTGCTTTCCCTAAGGCTCAGTGGTGTGCGGTAGCAGCAGATTTCATTGGTTTAACTTGGATAGAGTTGTTACAGTCCTTTGTTATGTATTTTTAAAATTGGTTTTAGGCTATGAAATCATGAAGCAGTTTCTGCTTTCATAGGCTGTGTGCATAATCCAGGTGAGACCAAAGGTTTTTCCTCACCACAAGATGTTGATGTGATTACTCCAAATCCCATCTCCTTTGAATACTTATTCTTTCACAGCTCTCCATTGAGGGCCTGTTGTCAGATAGCCAGATTTTATCTGAATTATGTTGGAGAACATATCTCTTTTGCAATTGTTCTCTTAGATACTTAAATAGAAGCTACGAGCTCATAGGAATATTGTCATTTTTCATTGAACTGCACAGCTCTTTATACCCCTATTCAATTTGCTGCAATGTTTGGTGAGGAAAAAAATTGGCTACTGTGTACACCATGCAGGGGGAAAGAAGAGGAGGAAGGAAGCCTATTACTAGCATGCATTAGCCTGATGCTGTGAGGAGGGAAAAATTGCTCCTGTTTGGATTATGTGGTACATTCTGATGGAGAGGTTATAAAGAATCCACCAGAAAATGAAGGTTTCCCAAGAAGGGCATATTTTCACTCCATAGCTCTGAAGGTGAAGGTTCTGGCTCTCTTCCAAATGACTGCGCTCTGCTGACAGATCCCGAAAATAATACAGGTTTTGGTGGTGAGACAGGGACTAAAATATTCACCTGTTTTCCTAGCCTGATATGTAAATATCTATGTAGACAGGTAGAAAGTGATACTGTTATTTTTTTAACTCTTTCTGGGGGACCTTCTTTAATTATAACTTAAAGAAAAGCTGCATGGGAGGTAAGTCGAGACATGATGTTGGCTGTTAAACCATGCTTAGTCCTTGCCTTAGCATTGAGAGGGAAGGTCAGAAAGTTGAACTGCGACTGGAGACATGAGAATAGAACAGGGAAGAAGAATTAGAGAAAAGCATTTAAGTTTGAAAGGACAGGTCTCAGCTCCCTGCCAGTGACAGGTGTGGAGAGATGGGTACATTCACCATATGCTGTGCTGCATTGCAGAAAGACTCATTAACACATGTGAGTTTTGGAATCTGATTTTCAGTAAGCAAGCACAACAGTCAAGGGTATAGAGGAGCCAAGATATGTACATACAGTGTCATCACTGTCCTCTCTCCCCTGCACCTCAATTTTCCTTTCTGATGAGCAGAGTCTAAATGTGGGTTGTGCATGGGGTGAAATCTCAAGGTTATTGGATGTGAAATCCCTATCATAGCTGTTAATGCTTGCTGTGGAGAGGTTTTAGAAAGAGCAGCAGACAACTACTCATGAGCAAGCATTTAATATGTCCTCAAAAATGTTTGGAAGCAGTTTTAGCAAAGCTTTGGGTTAACATGTTATATATATGAAAGCAGAAAGCAGTAAACATATTGATACCCTTTCCAAAGGTTTATATGATGCTGTATTCTTTGATATACATTCCCACCTGATTTTATTGCAGAGTTTGTTTGCACATCTCACTAGGTTTCTCCAGAGCCTAAGGAAAATGAAATGCAGATGTCTCCAATCTTCCTCAAGGAAGCCACAGTTCAGGAGTCCTTGTAGACAGCTGCGGTTGCAGTTGCTGATCCCACAACTAATGACCCACTTGGTTTTGAGTGAAACAGGGAATGTTAAGTTTAACGTGGTGTTGGCATGCAGACATAGTCTTCACAGCAGGCATGTGTCTAACTACTTTGTTACTTAGGCACTGAACTGAAGGACTGCCTCCAACTCCTATTTATAACCATTTTTCTGAGTGCTTTGATGGGCTCAGCTCTCAAGGCAGGCAATGTGACTGCAAGATTGCTTGTCCTCATTGAGCAATGACAGTAAAACACCAGAAAGAATTACAGCACACGTTCCCTTCACACCATAATCCTCCCTCTAGGGATGTGTAGTTCTAATACAGAACAAGCTGTGATTTCATGACTGCTTTAAGAAAAACTCTGTGTGGGCTGTTGCTGAAAGTTGCAGTTTTGGCTTTTCCTTCCTCCAAACACAGGTTCCTGCTGCTTTCGTTGTGCCTGTACTCATGCGAATCCCAGTGAAGGCTGAAAATTACCCTGCTCCATGACCTGATTGTAGACAACTCATCTATCTCACCGCTTACACTGGGTGCTCTTCCTTGCACTATGGGAGCGCTCAGCAGGAGGGAGGTGAGAGAGGAAGGAAGGAAACCTCTTGTGACAACAACCTCCAATTATATCTGCTTGAAACAACCTCAGCCCTTCAGCCTCAGCTACTTTGCTTCACATGTGTGAGGTACCCTAACTAAAATCTGTGTTTCTCCTCTGGTTCTTCTCACTTGCTTTCCACTTCAAAAAAAAATTTTATAGCAATAAAATGCTGCAATAAAAGCCTAAGAGCTACACATTGGAACACAAATGTGCTCTGACTTTGTGCATGTGCTTTTTGATGTTCCACTTCTCAGTTTACTTTTACACACAATGCTAAGGAGCTGCAGGGAAATCCTCTAGATTGCATGACTTGGATAAGTTATTCTGTGCCCTCTGTGCATTTGGCAGCTGATCCTACACGACTCTCTGATACCGTGTGCTGGCTGACCCTCTGTCTGGTACTTCACAGCCAATATTTTATGCTCAAATTGGGAGGGTAGAAATAATCAGACCACTCAATTCTGTGTCATGTTCAGCCTCACATCTTCTCATCCTTTGTGACGCTGTTACAGTCCTAGTTGGTGGCTACAGAACACAGGTGGTCTGGATGAAATCACCTGTTCAGGACTGTCACTGCTGATTGGGAGGCTAAACTGAGAAAAGTTGCCTCTTACCCTCCAAGCTCTCACTATTACCCATTATCTGTAACACTATTTTGGGGTTGCTAGAAACCTGGTCTACTCAGCAGAGAAGCTATGATACTTATACAGCTTCTCATTTACTTGAACATTTCTTTTACCAGACCTTTTAGTAGACTGGGGCTTCAGTGGTTTTAATGGCTTGACCTTTTGGCACTTTATCTGCAGAGCTGATCTTTATAATCACACAGGAAGGGAATGCCAGCTCTTTGAATATTCTGAAATTACTCTGCTTTATTATCTCTTCATTAAGACTTTACTGACTCCTGATTAAACCCCATATACCCAAAAGAACATGAAGCTCTTTATGACTGAAAACTTTGAGGTGTGAGCTCAAGAACAAGTTCTATTTTTGTTGTTTCTTCTTTAGTGATTTTCTATTTTTCCCCTGTACAGTAATAGAGAGTGCTAAATTTCCCTCTTAAGCTCTAAAATTTCCTGGCAGCAGTGTCTTGTGTACACTATCTAAGGGGATGTTCTGCCTGCAAACTGTCCTATTGACGGCAGATCTATTAATAGTCCCATAAGCACAGAGCGGGCTGGTTCAGTGCACATATAACTTTGAGATGAGCCACTGAAGAGAGTGGTGCAAGATGGCTTTTCTTCCTAAGATGATGAGTGCCTTTAACAGCAGCCAGGAGTGCCATTGTCACACCATCCATCAACTGCCTTCTGTTGCTCTTAGGTGAACCCATGAATTAAGCAAATGTGGTTAAAAAGCAATAAAATTAAAAGTTGTAATGGGGAGTCATTGACAAAAGTGTTACAATGCCCTGGCCATATATCTTTTAACTAGCTAAATATAACCATAGGTTTCCATAGGTTCAAAGAGTGGTGGCCTGGAGATGAATACAACTGTTCCAACTGAGTTCTGGGCTAGAAGCCAGAAGATTGTTAAAACACCTTAGAACACGCTTATTCCCTCTTAGAACATTTTTTGGTGCTTGCTCTGTTAGTATGGATTTTATTTCCCCACCAAACAAGTTCTCTGCCTTTGAACCATAAACAATAATGGCACATCTGTCTCTAGGCTGCTGTACTTTGAAAACCAATGCTCAGGACACAGAGGGGTAGATTTTCAAAGCGTTGCGTGGGAGTTTGTACCAGGAGACCAGCCAAATATTTTTCACTCATACTCATCCTTGAGCCTAACCTTTCCTCACTCATTAGAATGGCTCTGTTTTCTCTGCCCACATGGAGACATTTCAGAGAGCTTTTACCTCCAGGGACACAGCTTCAGCTGGTCAGAAAAGCCTATAAATAGGGTTTTACCAATGACCTTTTAAATCTAGTGATGGATCTTTCCTCTGATCCTTTTTGTTTTACATTTCTGACTTTGTCTGTGTTTGTATTGTGATTTTCAGTTTCTGCTGAATTATTTACCGTTAGGCCATGATGCAACTAAAATCCCTCATAACACTTAGACAGGTGGTGTGAAGTGATTGCTGCCCAATACTCTGCTCCAAATGGTGTCGATGCTCATTGCATCCACCTGTTTTCTGTGCTGGGGAGTTAGATGGCAGCCTCGCGGGAACCAGATCGTTTTGTGCTGTGTTTGTACTGCTGCCGTGATAAAGCCGCAAATAAAGTCATGCATTAAAAAGGCCTCCCTGTGTATCTCTCTGATTACATAAATTAGCCTTGCTCCATCGTGGCTTCCTGAGAGCAAGTGCTGTAACACTTCTATAGTATGACTAGCGATTAAATAGGGACATGGGCAGCTTTCAGTTGTAAAGATTGGTCAGGCCACTGGGAATGGCTTTGGTTTTAGGTTTTCTCTTTCTTTTTTATTAATTACCTCTGCTAATATATTTTTGAATGTAATTTTGGCATTATTCCAAGTGGCTTGTCTTACCACTCAGTAAAAACATCTTGGCCCTTAGCACTCCCTATTTTTTGGACAGACTTTACACTGCTGTGGAAATTTCCCCTTTCAAAGACTATCTTGCAGTGCTTCTTTGCAGATGCAGCACATGGATATTTGCTGTATCATAACAAACTCCCCTTCCAGTTACTACTGTTCCAAGGCTTATTTGATTTTGAGGCACTTCTTGCCATGGGGGTGTTATCATTTTTCACAGTTGAGAATCTCCTTTGATGAAGTCAGCTCAAAGTTCTATCTTTGGGTGCTTTCCCAGGAAAAACCTTTTGGCTACCAGCAATTTGCCATTTAAAAGTGTTTGCCAGTTGAATTCAATTTGTGTCCTTGCAAACTCCTTGTCTTTAAAGTTACCGTCATTCTAGGATTTTCACTGTTGGATCTCAGACCTCTTTTTGTGTTATCAAAGGTTGAGGCCAATAGCAACCGTATATTAAAATCCTGGTCCTTTTTCACAGAGACATTATGATGCAAGGAAATGAAAACTGGTGGATCAGCAAGCTAGCCAGGATGGGAATAGTTGAATCCTTGCAAGATGTTTTCATGCCAGTGGAAATGTCTGGGTTTATAAATTGGATGGTGCACCAGAGGTGTGAATTGGTAAAGTTGGATCATGTTTCTGTAAGCCTTCTACTGAGAAAACAAATGCTTTTGTGAATAGATTTTGCCATGAATTTAAAAAAAAATCAGAATCCAAACACTTGCTAAATTCACTCACGAGCTCCTCGTTCTTGGACAGGAAAGGATGTGATTGCTTTGATTGCTGTATATGCTCTCATAACCTGCATGTCATCTCCTCGTAATCAGAGAAACAGCACCGCAGTCCTGTACATTTTAAAGCTTTGTGTTGCATCCACATGTGCTCTGAGGTTTTTGCATAACACCATAAGCGTCCCATACGCATGGTAGATGACGTAAGAGGGTTTAAGTATTATTCCAGTCATTTATTCTCACAACATTCCAAATAGATCTTGTACTTTTTTCAGTAATAGACATATCTATCATTAAAATGTAAGAATGGGTAATGAGCAGACCTTCAAATGGTATGAAACCCTCCATTTTCTGATGTGAAAACTCATTACATCTGCCTGTTATTAAATAAGTCTCATAACAATATTTTAATATGATTAAAGATGCTGCGCCTCCTTTGTTAAGAACTTGGGAGATTAGCCTGAGCAGGGCATTAATGTACTGAGGAAGGAAGGCATGTGAATCTTTTCTTTTATTATTAGTTTCTTTCTTTGCTACTGGTTGTATCAGTGCCTTATCAGTTAAGTGCAGGAGCTTAACAATGGGTTCTCTCAGCAAAGCCTTCTCTTTTCACTGGGTGAGGTTAAAGAACAAACACATTGCCGTGAGCTTTTAAAAGCTTGATTTCAATTACATGGTAGTAGGGCAAAGCTCTCAAACACACAAAACTTTGACTTTGTAAAGACTGTGACCTCCCAGGTACATGTGCTTTAGGGAGAAAATATGTACTTGACATGTCCCTCTGCTGTTTCCATGCACCAGGAGCTGTGTGTGTCAGGAAGAGGGGAGGGCGGGAGGAGGTAGTGGCATTTGCAGTGGGATGCAGGAAAATCATTCCTCGGGGAAAGCAAAGCTTTTCAGTTTGACTAGTAAGAATTTAAAAGATAAATATATCCCTTATCATGGAATGATAAACAACGAGGTTTAGGAAAGACTCTTTGAATATTTGAGTCTGATCTCCTTGTGTTTTGCAAGACTATTTGCCTTCTCATTCCTACTAACTTCTTATAGGACTTCGTCTTTACTAATGTTTGTTTGTGGTAGTATCCACAATGTTATAGGCACTTTCTAGGCTTTCAGGAAGAGATGACGCTTTCATTCTCTGGGTGGACAGACAGACAAACAGACAACGGTCATGGCAGAAGAACAACAATAGGACTTTTTTGTGCAAACTGAGACCTACTATAGCTGGTATGGTTTTCATAAAGGGGATTTAAGGAGTTTGCTTCTTCCCTATCTCACTTTGCCCTTCACTTGCCTGGAAGTTGAGACTGTTCTTGCAACTGCAGCTATATGTCTCTGCAGCTTTCACAATGGGCTGCATCTGGCCACAGCAAGGTGGGAATCAGCTAAAAAATGCGTCATAAAACTGAGCGTAGGAGACTGCAGAATGTGCATGGCTCCCCGACAGGTTTTCCACCTGTAGGAAGATAATTTATAAGGCTATTTGGAGAGGTAAGATGCTCACTCAAAGCCAACAGAAGCTGGATTCCTACCCATCCTTTGAAAATCCATCCTGTAGTTTAACACATAGAAACTGATAAGGCTACACCACTGATATTCCCCATGGCATTGCTTAAAAATTTTAAAAAAACCAACAAAGCAGTGTAAGACATTCAGATGAACTGGTTTTGTTCATGTTAAAATTCAGTTTTCCCTCTCAAGCCCTCTATAGGACTTTGCCTCTGATTCTGTTGGAGGGAAATTAAATAACATTCCTAAACATAAAGGAGGATGCCTAATCCCCTGGCCTTTCATAGCTTGCCCTGTTCAATACATCAGCCACTCTGAAGTTGTATCAGAGAGGTAAATGCAGCCTATACTGTTTTGGAAATAAAACTAAACTGAAAGATGCACACAAAATGAAACCAAACTGCTTGAAAGAGTGTTTTAACTGCTAGGAAACACAACAGGGATCAGATCAGCTGGAATGATAAAGAAGCCCAGAACATATGGCGAAAATGGTGCAGGTTAATGCCTGCCTGGTTTGCAGCTCCAGTCTCATGTCTGTACTCCAGTGGTGCAAGGGGCAGACCCCTGCCCTCTCTCCCTTCTGTGCAGCTCCCTTGTGCAGCTCCTGGGCAGGCTGCCCAGCACGACGTGTTTCGTGGGGCCAGTGGATGCTTGTCACCATGCTGGGTAACTCTCTTCATGGTTTTTCACCTGCCTGTAACAGCCCTGAAGTAAGAATTCAGTGTAGTATGTGACAGGGGAGCAGAACGAGTTAAAAATCTTTCTCTTTTTGATGCTAGGTCCACTATTTGTGTGAGCAGGAGCTCTCTATCAGGGCTGGGCTTTGTAATGTATTCCATCTATTGATAAGGAGACAAAATAACATTTCTAAATTGTTCAGGGTGTTTGCAGAATGCCAAGGCACTCCAGTAGCCTTCTATATAGAGCACTGCTGATGATAAATCATAAGAGATATTCTAGAAGTGCCTATTTGCTTGTGGAAATATCTGAAATACTGGAAAGCTTGCAGATTTCCCAAGGTAGGCGAAGAGGCTATTCAGCAAATTTTCCCTCTACTTGAAATGCAGTTTTCAAATCATTTAAAATCTAAGTACCTAATGAAAATACAGCATGGTCCCCATGGCTTCCTGCAGAGATATGATCTAGTCTCAGGCTCACACAGTACAGCAAATAGCCTTCATATATTAATTTGCACTGGGTAATTTCAGTCTGCAGTGCATTTTGTTTGAACCACACTCCTGCAAATGCCTTCAAAGGAGGGCAGGAGCCTGCCCACTAAGGAATAAATGCAGGAACAGAACCTCCTGTGCAAATATTAGTGTTCAGCATCTACTGTAGCCCCAGTGAATATGTTCATAACACATGTACAATTCCAACGGAAAGGTTATGTGCAGTACCTGGACGTGTGCTGACATGGCCCATGTGTTTCATGTGAAAGCACATTCACTGTCCTGAAGTAAATGTCATCCAAAAAATCACCAGATTTTCCTAATATTATTGATGTAAAGGGCTAACAGAGAAAATAAATCAGGTTTATATGGAAAATGGAGAAAGTTTCACCTAATTCTTGTGGGGTTTATTCCAAAATATTTTCCTAAGTTGTGCTAAGAGGCTATGTCCAGAAATTACCTGGAGGCACAAAGGTCTCTGCAAGGAGTCAGAACGGTGGTTTGTTCTTTCCTGCACAAGAGGAAGGTGGAAATCCTGCAAAAGGTACCTGTAAAATAATTTATCAATAAGGGAAGCATTCTCTAAGTCCAAATGCAGGCTTGCTTATACCCTGAAGCTTAAAGGTTTATGGACCTTCTAAAATGCTTAGAGTGAAATCTAGCTTCCAGTGATATTAATAGCTAAAGGGCCGTCATTTCAAAGGGCCCTAGAATGTCATAGTTACCGCTGTCTTCCTGTTCCTTCATCACACTGTAACTGTTCAGTATTCAATGCTGAGACATTTTTAATTATATTTATTTAACTGATTGTATTTAACGTATCACTAGCATAGCAGCCACCACTATGCGCAGTATTGCGATGCTGAATAAAAGGCAACAGTGATCTTGTAAGACTGTAGCATGCTGTCTGTTTACATATGAAAGCAGGTTCAATATGCACTACATTGCGGCGTCCCCATGATGCCTCTCTTCATTGCTTGTTAGTCCAAGAGCCTTCTCACTTTCTCAGAGCTACTCCTTATGCATATGCATATCCCCTCATAATAATGCCATAAGGCTGCTAATCTATTCTCCTTCAAACTCCTCCTTAAAACTCACTTCTTCTGTAGTGGCTGGAAAACATTTGACAATAGACCAGCAGCTGGTGTGCTGATACTTATTCCACTGAAGATGATAAATACGCAGTTATCCCGACTCCTTTATTTCCCTCTTCATTGTATCCACCTGTTTTCATCCCCTGCTAAAATGGTGAGATCTTTAGAGGAGAAACTGTTGGGATTTTTTAAAAATATGTATGTGTCACCTACCATAACATGATTCTCTGAGTGGGGTCTCTCCTTGCTACCACAATATGAATAATTACAGACATATTGTCTAAGAAATTTTACATTCTTTTATGAATGATACATCCCATATTTCTTCCAAATACCCTGCTAAGTTTGCATCAGGATCTGCTCTGCCCATTGCAAATCAGTCTTTGGGCAGGAAGCAGGGAGTTCTCTTTTTATATGGTGAGGTACAGTGACAACTGCTGTAAATTTGGGGTCACCTTCTCAATCCCTTCTCCACTCCCTTTTCCTTGTGACCTGTTCGAGCCTCCCTGCCTGTGCCCTCACATTTCCAGGCATTTCCTCCTTGGCTGCAAGGCAGGGGGCTTGGCAGCCCTGAGGTGCCCACCACGGCAAACCTTTCCCTTCCCCAGCATATGGATGAGTGGCACTGAAGCAGCTTCTCCAACACAAAGCCTAGCGTCCTTGCCAAAAGGCCTGCAGCAAATTCAGTTCCAAGCAGCACCCAGGCACATTGTTTTATTCATGTTTGGCACTTCATGCCCTGGAGAAGACGTGGCTTGGTAGTCCCTCTTCTGTCAAGGTTCAACCTGCATGCAGATCTGATTCCTCTTCAAGTCTTGCCAGCTTACATTACATAACGATGACTCCTTTCCCGAAGAGTGGATATTTATTTTATAATTGTCACCATTTCAATGTGGACTCATTTTTTGAATGTTCTATGTCATGGTGCTATATTATTATATGAGACTTTCAGCCTTCACTTTTTCATAAAACAAGTTTCTAGCCTACCTCATTGTACATGAGAGGTTGAAACTGCCACTTCTGAGAAAAGCCAGCAAACACAAGAAATAGTATGCTATTATTATGTTCCTTACAACTGGGTTATCTCCAGCCTATTTCATATGACAATCTAAATGTATTATTGCTTTTGAAAACACTAAAGGATTGAAATATCACTTTTGTTTTCTCACTTCAATATTTCCTTTGTAAAATCTGAAATTTTCATTAGGCTAGTAAAACACAAAATCTGTTGTATCTCTTACACATTTTGGTTAACAGCTGTTATAGCAGCTCATTATAATCAAGCAGTTCGGAAAGGAACTTCATTTTTGGTTTAAAGTAGATAATTGTCTTGTAGAAATGTTTCCAAAAAGCCAACTATAAAAGCCATTTTAAAATTGAAGATGTAGGTGCTTTTGCACTTATTCTGTCTGGAATTTGAAACTATAGAGGTCACGTGACTTTTATGACCGGTCTCAAAATAACCCAAATTTCATATTAGTAAGCCATCAGAACAGTCCAAAAATAAACAGATAGTTTTTAATCTGAAGGATGAACAATCATGAGAAAATGGCAAAATTTTAGTACATCAGGTTGAAGTCATTAAGTGCATAGGTTATAAATCTCTCAAGATGGCATCTATAAGGTGCTGTTGATGTGCACGGTATCCCTTTCAGGCATTTTGTGTTGAAGGCCACAACTCCCGTAGACAGCACTTAGAGCAGAAATGAGTCCTTAGCTCGTTAGGAAATTGTTCCCTCACACTTTTAGTCTGTTAAAGGATTTGAATAGTCATTCACCTCAGCCATAGTTTCTTGTAAGGCTTTCAGTGTGTGGTGTAATGCCTACCCCTGCATTTAAAAAAGTCAGTCACTGGAGAAGGAGGTCTAGATCAGTGCTTTGCAGTGCTCTTTGTACAGGCCTTACCACCTTCTTTCCCCATTTCTAGTTTCCTACCTTGGCTTGCTTTCCACAATCCTTTAAATTCCTGTCTCCTTCCTGAGCCTCATCCTGCGGCTCCACCTTGACTTACCCTCTCCTAACCTTTGTTTTTGTGTCCCCAGAATATGACCAGGTCCCAACAGCAGTGGCTGTGGCATGGCCGGACAGAGCTTACTGAGTTTTTTTCCCTCTCCTTGCCTTTCCTGTTGGTGGGAGCTACCACTCAGAATGCACACAGGCAAGAAAGCTGACCACTCACATTTCTGTAAGTGGGAAGGGACTCTAAGTGATCTAAGAGACTCTCTGTGCTTTTGTGGATAATTTGCACTACACCCATGCTTAATAGCCTGCAAAATGGGCAGTGTAACTGGAAGACTGAAGAGGGGACTTGAGTCATTATAATGGAGTGTATCAAGAGTAATTTGTAGTAGATTAGTAACCTACCAAGGAAGAGCAAATAGAATGTTGTGTGTGTGCATGTAAACAATTCTCGCTGCTGTCAGGGATATATATTTTGCACCAATGCACACCAAGACAACCATTACCATTGATTGGAAGCTCTGTGTAAGCACAGAGGCATGAAATAGCTAGTGATCAGTGTAAAAGAAACTACACTTACCAAAGCAGAAAAGGCTATTATCTGTTGTGTCATAATGGCCTCTGGATTCTTGGAGCTTTATACAAAGTCAAAAAGGGGGTGACATGCTGGGTAGAGCTCACAAAGCCCAGGCCAGATGAGGGGAAGAAGCCTGGTCAGAGGTGAAGGTAGTAAAAAACAATTTCTATGGTGGTCAGTTCACTCCTTGGAGCACATAATAGGTCAGTAATGAACAGGTAGCTCTTTGGAAGCATGTGCTTGTGTTAGGAGGTTGCACCATGCGAAGGGAATAAGATGTTTTGCAGAGGAGGTCATGAAAGACTGACCAAAACAGTATTGGTAGGACTGCTATGGCAAAGCAATGTGAAGGTTCAGGACTGTTAGCAGTAGTAGTAACGGTTACTATTGCTTGGAGGAAGGATGGGGGATGGTAAGACTGCTGTATTTCAAAGAATTTTATGATATAATGTCCTTTTTTGCACTTTGCCAGAAACACTACCAGGACATACACTTCAAAAGAATAGTTTGTCTAGGTTTAAATTATACTTGAGGCCAGTTCCACAGCTATGTGGTGATATTAAATAGCACAATGTTGTATTATATGTAAACACTTGTGTCTTTAGAAATGCAAAGGAAATTCTATGGATTAAAATCCAGCAAAACGAAAAGTTATTCAACTAATCAGCAGCACTTCTTTTAGAAAGCCCCATGCTGGAAATAGAAGCATGAAAAGCCCACCTTGTACTTAGATGCTGTACAAATAATTTACTTTGTCTTTTTTTGAAAGAAAAGAGGGGAAAAAACCAAAACAAAATAATCTTGTGCCAGTAGAAAAAAAAATGCTTTCTGTCAGCTGTGGCACATTTAAACACCCTAAATATTTCATCAGACACTGCACTTACTTACTTCAATGTTTTAAATAAGATTTAATAAATAAGTGCATGTTCAGACTTGTACAGCCCTACTTTTGTCTGTAGTTGGCAATGTGCTGCTGTATGTGTTTGACTGCGCAGTTAAGAATTTTAATTACTTACCTGTTCTATACAGACACTCATACTCTTTTAACCGTTTATTAAAAAATAATACCATAGCCATTGTGCAAGAAATCTTCCACACACTGTAGAGCTGCAATGCTGTCCATAGCAGGCCTTGATTTTCTGAATGTACCCCCACATCCTCCTTGTTTCCTACTCCGAACATCCAGTCTCTGGATTTCCACAGACCTGAGATATTCGTGTAAGTCTATCACTGAGTTTTGTGAGCACTTCACATTGAATGTCTTTGCTGTTAATTATACAGAGATGTCTGAGATTTTGCTATCTGCATACCCAAATGGATGGCACAAAAAATGTCTGTCTTATCCTCAAGAAAATACAGCTGGAGGTCTTTTTTTGTTCTTGTTTCTCATTTTTTGTTTTGTTTTGTTTCCAACTTCTAGGCTCATTTGTCAAAAAAATATTAAGGAGAATTGAACGAACTCCACAAAATTTGAGTCAAGCGCCAATGATAGTAAGTTGACTGCATCATTCTCTTTTGCTAATGGTCTCCCTTATCAATGACATCCATTATTTATAATTTTACAGGACCTCAGGAATAAATGGGCTCAAGATGCTGTTTGGCCTAACAAGTTCATGATCATTTAGCAAAAAATTTACTACACTATCCAGACACCATAAAAAAGATGACAGGATAAAAATACTCCTTAATTTTAAGTTGTTGGGCAGTGAATGAGTCGCAGCTGAAACTTGGCATCTCAAGAAGTTAGTTGTTAATCACAGCTGCATTTCTCTCTTTAGTGCTATAGAAGCAGTCTAGCTTGAACTAGATGCTTAATTTTTAGATACCTTGTTATGTGAGATGAATGTCATTATAAGAGTACATAGGCAAAGATGGCTGTACACAGACACCAATCTTAAGGCAATGTATTCTGCAGTTTAGCAATAGAAGAGTGAAGTGGAATTTCTGACTTTATTCATGAAGATGCTACATCAGACAACCAGAAACTGTGGCTGTTCTAAAACAATGGATGTTTGTAGCCAGCTGTGTATATGTAAATATGAAGATAGGCATTAATTTTCCTCCTTACATCTTATTTGTGGTTTCATAGTCCAGAATGTTTCCTGAGTTTCATAGTCCAGAATGAATACAACAGGGGAGATACAGCTTAAAAGGTGATTGAGGTTGTCATTTTAAGTCTCTGAAACTTGGGTGGAAACAGAGTAGAGGTAAGGATTTGAGCCAAAAACTTTGCAGGTTATTCTTTAAATGTGGCTTTTGCTAGTAGTGTACTCACTGTTGGATTTCTGAATACATCAAAGGCATCGAATCGAATCTTTGTGGACTGAAGTCTGGCAGTTTCAGGATCAGACTAGGTTCTCTAAAAAACACATCCAGATATGGTTTTCTGTGGATGTTCTGCTGAAATATTCTTTGGTCCTATGAGGCCAGTGGGCCAGACCTTGTACTGTTATATAGCTGAGCATTTCCTCTGAGCTTGACATTCTTTGACTTGAGTGCCACAGTGGGGTTTCCACAACTTGAAGTCTGGTGGGTTTATCTAGCAAGATGAGTTAGGAGGCCTTGCCTTTTTTCTTTGTTATGGGAAGATAGGTTTTCTTCTGACAAATCTCAGATCAAACAATGTCTGATTCCATACTTGTGACCAGATATGATAAAAAGCATATTTAGGTCATGCTAGCTGGCTGAAGAGTGCTATCCAGACTCAATCTGTATGTTATGCTTACACTTTATAATGGATGCTCTGCAGAGACTTTCAAATTAACATCACACAGGCTGTGATATGATATTTCACATCTCTGTCTAGAGATACTTGCTCACTGTCCAGACACGGTAATGTTGTATATTGATATTATGCTCATGTAAAGAGCCTATGTCTCTTTGCAAAGCTACAGAGTGGAGGTGTTATGCAATCTTAGTGCAATCACTTTGCCACTGACATCTTGGGGGACTCCACTAGTATGAGCAGCATGGTCATACGTTTAGCTGGTAGCACACAGAGATAATAGGTAAGTGGATCCCATCCTGCCTAGCTGTTTTATTTTGTTTTGCAGATTGTGTGAAAATACCAAGCGCATAGTCTGCGATTAGCCAGTTCTAAGTGGTCTTCAAATTTGTCCAGGGACCCTGCTCCTAGGATTAAATTTAGCATGCCAGGAATTGTAGTCTATTTACACATGTGTTCATTAAAAAGCTCCAGAGAACTGTCTATAAAATGTCAGTATGCAAGTTTTTTGGTGCTCCAGCCTTTGTCAGCCTAGATACGTGAAGGACAATAGATGAGCACAAGAACATCCTATTTGTTTTGAAAGGATGCCTTCTAATACTAGTAACCTCCTAGTAAAAAATGAGAGGTTGCTTCTCTGAAAGGGTGAGTGGGAGGAAGGAAATGTCTTTATTTGCATCCTTTGTTGTTTCTTCCATTTGAGTGTTTTCTCCTCCTTCTTTGTGCTTTTCTCACATTCGCTGCCCATCTTTACACTTGTTCACTTGTCAGAGAAAGATGTTAATAGCTTGTTGGCCTACTAGCTATCTGTTTGCTTCATTTGCCTGACTACTTCAATATGTTTTAGCACATTTGGGAAAGATAGCCTTTTCTTTGAGGTTTTTAAATATTTTTCATACTGGAGTTTTTACTGTAGAAATGGTGTAATTCATTCAGTTAATAAATAGCTCTGAAACTCCAGGAAGCTGGTGACAATTTCTGCTCTATCTTCTTTTTTTTTATGCAAGAAGGAGAGAGCTAGAAGAACAAAATCCTTGAGGAGAAACAATAACACTCTTATTAGTCATTCTTCTGGAGTGAGAATGGGCACTGGGAGCATCCCTATCCCTTCCTTTGTCCTTCATCAATTTGAAGGCAGCAGACGGTTACATCAAGCTGTGTTCTAGCAGCAGTATGAGGTGGTTTAAAGTAGAAGTGTCAGGAAAGCTGTGCATTGCTTCAGGTAGTGACAAAGACTGATAAAGACAAGCAGTTACTGTGAATGAGCTGGACAGGACCATATATGGAAAACAAGATATATCCTTAATGTTAATAATTTTTCATGAGAACTTTGAGAGCTTTTCACCATTAAAAAACTCTACTTTCCCTAATAGGAGATAAGAGTCCAAAAAAAGAGAAGAAAATACTGTGGTTGTGTGTTTTTCTAGCACCTACTCACAGTACAAAAATGAAATAATATCTAAGTCCAATTCATTCTTCTCAATCTCTTTTTTTTTCCATAAAGCAGCTGAAGGATAAATATCATTACTGGGCCATCTGTCTTCTCTGATCTCTGCCTTCTCCGGTGAGGTTAAGTTAGAACTAGATGGGAATGCAGTGGATTTTACCTTGATCTTTTTCTGTTGTTTTCATAGCTCCTTTGTTTCACAGCTTATGTCAGTGTATGGCATAATAACGCCTCTCAACATTTAGCCATCAGTAGTTTTGGACAGTTGGCTCCACAGGGCTTCTTCTCCGGGACATGAGGATGGCTATAGATATACCTCATGGACAGAATGTGCCCCATGAAGAGGCTTCCTTCTCTGGGTTAACACTGCCCAATTCAACCTCTGTGATCAAAACCAGAAAATGTTGCAAGATGAACAAGCAAAATGGCTTATCACAGAATCACAGAATCATTATGGTTGGAAAGGACCTCCAGGGTCATCAAGTCCAACCTTTCTCCTAGCATCT
>JAVSBS010014486.1:55482-79513 GCA_033124195.1 Coracias cyanogaster | reverse complement strand
GCGCGGCTGCCGCCGGCCCCGGCCCCGTCCCCGTCCCGCCGCCGCCGCGCGCCCCCGGTTCCCGCCGCGCCTCCGCCTGGGCGGCCTCTCCAGCAACGCTCCCCTCGGCGTCACCCCCTGCCCGGCCCCGGCTTCTGCCCCTCGCCCGCCGACACCCTTCCTCCGCCCGGCCCACTAGCTCCCACTGTGCTTCGTGCTCGCCCGCGTCTTGAGATTTAAGTGGGGTTCCTTGGCGCCGCCCGAGCCTCCCAGCTCTCTCGCAGCTCGCCCCAGTGCCCCCAGGCCCCCTGCTCTCACCGCCTCACCGAGCCTGGCCAGCCACCACAAATGGTTTCTAGCCACCTCTCACCTGAGCGCTGCCATCTTGCCACTGCGAGTAAGTGCCCCGGGTCAGACTGCTCCTTCCTTATCTTCTAGTACTTCAACTGTCCGCTACCTTTCATTGGTTTCCTTCTCACCTAGCCTGTACCTGAACCTCATTTTCCTTCTTGCCCAGCCTTCCAGGTTCACTCCCCCCCATCCTCCCTCACAGTCACGGGCAAGAGGTCCTGGTCTTTCCTGACGCCTTACAGACCCTGGTCCAACCTTCCCATGTCCGTCAGGTACTGCTCCGACCTCAGGACACGAGCAGTTCTCATCAGGCGTGGGAAGCGGTGTTAAGTACATTTGAAATTCAAGCTGAGTATCTCTCTTTTAACTTGCCGAATAGCCTTCATTGAGTATGACAGTTGCCACGGAATAGGGGCCAGGGAAAAAGTCCTAAAACCCGTGCTTGGCATAACTTAGTTTAAAATGCATACTGTGCACCTAGCGGCTTCTGAGTCTTTTCAGAAAATTATTGAATTCTTTTGGATTGCCTTGGTTTGATATTATTTCAGAGTGGATGTTTTTCCAGTTTTGCCTGGGTTTGGGGCGTAAATTAGTAGCAGTGCATGAAACTTTTGTTTCTCGCAAGAAAAGTTGTGATAAAAAGTTTTGCTGGTGCTGCTACAGCTTGCTGTGAAAACTCTCCTGTGATTAAAAATGCTTCGTTTGCTCCTGTGTCTGTAAGAATCCCTAATTTCCTTCTTTAAATCCTGCCTAATTAAAAAACCAGTACATCATGGTTAAATAAAACTGTACCCAGGATAACCCTGATTTCCATATGCAGATTTATCTGCACTGACAGCCTCCTCTCCCTCTCTTAGTCTTTCCTCTCTCCCTCCCTCTCTCTCCCTCTTTCTCTTCCCCTCTCTTTCTCTTCCTCTGTCTTTTTGTCTCTCCTTATGTCTATTGCATTATGCCTGAATAATTTTCAGCCTTTTTTTTTTTTCCCTCTCTCATGCACATGCTAAAATAACGAGACAAAGATGCAAGGTGGTTGCTGCAGTCCCTGTCTCTAGGACAAAACCAAGAAAGATCGTGATTGCCAATGCCATCTTTCCTTTTTTTTTTTTTCTTTTTTTTTCCCCCACCCATGCTCGGTGATTAAACTTCCCCAGGATGGGGGAGAAAAAGGAGCTGGAAATGAAATAGGGTTGAGAAAAAATCCCATTGCAGCAGCTGTAGCCAGCGGTGTCTGCTGCCAGATGTGCTAAGGTTCCTGGGATCCTTGACACTAAAAGGCAGTATTAAAATATTTGGAGACAAAAGCTGCATTCTCAGTGATCATTTTCTTTATTTAACATGGCAGCAGGCGCCGTGTGGGGGAAAACCAACGTGCTGGATGTTGAATTGGACTTTTCTCCTTTCTGGGATGAAAGGATGTTATCTATCCCGTGCCAAGAGGGAACTGAGGTAAGAGAGCTGATCCAGCTCCTGCTTTTTCATAGTATATTTCCTAAGCATCTTTTCTGAAACAACCTATATGTATATATTTATATATTTCTGTGTTTGTATATTTTTGTATTCGGTTTCAAGTCAGTAAGTGTTAATGTTTTGGCTTTTTTCTGTCTTCACATCAACCCAGAGAAAGTTAATTCACAATATATATTCAGAGCTTGTTCGGAAGGGTCGTTTTGTTGTTTTTCCCGAATGCGTTTTTGCTTCCAGAGAGGACTTCACCAGTGACATCATGGTCGACTGCTGATATTAAAACCGATTTTCAAAGTAAAAAAAAAAAAAAAAAAAAAGCCAGTAACTCTGCGATAAGGAATGGTACTGGAGATTCACATGCTCTATTTTTCGTTTACACTCTAAATACTGGAAGTCTTATTAAAGCGATAGTGGGGTTTTTTATTATTATTATTTCTAGCACAGAAGCGATGAATGCTGCATAATTAAGTACAGTATTTAATTTGGCTGTTGTGAAGCAAAAGAATAAGGTAATAATTTTTATTGTACTAATCAGACTCAAGATGTTCTCTGTGTTAATTGGGTTAAAAAAATTGCAGTACTTATTAGAAATTCTAATTTCACAATGCAGCACTGACAATAAGCTCAGCCAGTGAATTATTCAGATCTTTAATTTGCTCTCTTAATGACAGTGTTCTGTAATCAGAGTGCAGAGACTGCTTCCTATGCATTATGTATGATGTTCAAGACTTAAATGCAGGACATTATGAAGCCTCTCAGTGGCTCAGTAATTAGTTTTCCACGAGACAGGGCTTAGATATTCGCAGATAAAAGTCTACAGTTGAGATAATGTTAAGGTGGTGACTCATGCTAACAAAAGCAGGGAAGTTCAAATTTAATGCTGAAACTGCGTTTCATTCTCCCTCGTTGTGCGTAGGCGCAGGGGGAGGGGAAGAAAGTCTTCAAAACTAGCCCAGCACGGTGAGTACACCGCGGACTGCCCAAGGGGGCAAAGCGGGGGCTCATTTCACTTTGCCATCGTGTTTTTGGCAACTTTCCTGATCGGACGGTGGAGGTGGAGTTGCCTTTTGTGCCTCTTTTTAAAGGTTGTGAAAAGGACAATAATGTACACACCGTCAGAGCAATCACCTACAGGAGAGGTTAAGTGTGTTTAAAGGATTTTATCTGAAGTGGAGGCGTTTGTAACTTTGTTCAGTTAGGATGTTTTGAATAGGAGCTACTTTGTTATGTGTAGAAACTTTGAGAACACCTGATGCTTGCTATATTGCTGTGGAACCTATTTCAGCTGTCATGGTCTTTACTGTATACACATTTCAGAAAATGTGTTATTTTTCTATCAGTTTAGTTCTCACCATCCAGAAGGTGAATCATAATGCATGAATGTTCTTTTTTTCCTTGGATTATTTACCTGGTGTTACATCAAGTCATTTAAATGTAGGGAATATGCATGGTTATGTAACTTTCCTACTTCTATATCCTGCTTATTATAGAATAAGAGCCAGGAATATTGAAATCAAGTCAGAAAATATTACTTTTTCCATGCTTTGTCACTAGTCAGACTGGCAGCTGTACATTTGTCCTGAGTTCTCACATTAGAACAATCATAAGTTTTTACTGGAAATAAAATATCCAACCAGAGAAGGTTACTTACTTATTTTCAGTTAACTCTCCAAAGACTACTCTGAAGTAAAGATATACTTGTGCACTGTTTACAGGGTTGTGATTCTGATTATTAAATACGATCTGCCAATAAAATTTTTGGGCTTAGGTTTAAGAAAAAAAATAAATATTCAAAAGCCACTAAAGATCCCAAGTTAATATTCAAGTACAGAGATGAGATTAAGAATTTTGAGTATATCTATATTTTTGAAGCAAAATACTTTAGAGGTAATTCATTAAAAAAAAAAAATTCACAAAAGACTACATCTGGAATTCAGCCTTATTAGCGGCTGTTTCTAGTGTTGTCTGGCCTTAAGGCCATGGGACAAGTTACTAAGTCGTTCCTTTTAGCAAACAAAGTGCTCTATATTATGTTTATGTATAGTGCTTTCCTGAAAGTAATTATCGTTAAACTGTTAAATAAAGAAGCTGTGGCTCAGATCAATGCAGCAAGGTGATCCATAGCCCAAAGATTGTATCAGAACCAAAGTGATTGTCTACATAAAGACGTTGATGGAGACTTTTGCAGGATATGACTCTCACTCCAAGTCAAGATCCCACAGCAAGTGATACTGTGTAATACGGTGTCACTGGCACTGTATAGCTACATTTTCTCAGTCACTTCAGCACAGAATTATACAGTTGAAAGGACTTCAGGAAGGTGTCATGGCTACCCCCTCACTCTTTCTTCAGAGCCAGGATTAATAAAACTTGTCATTTTTAATGAACGCTTGCCTGTCCTTGTAAAGATTTGGCATGATTACTTACCCAAGTTATCTATTCCAGCATTTCACTATTCTTCCCATTAGAAAGTTTTTCCTGCTTTCTGATCTTAAACTTGATAGCTTTAAGTAACTTACTTCCAGCAAGTTAATTTTTGCATAGTGGTTACAGGGAATTTATTTTCCTCTTTGCAGCAGACTTTTATATGTATGAGATTCTTAGTTGGACAGGTGTTTTCACTGTGTCCAGCTCTTCATCAATCCCTGTTTATTGTTCTCCTCTTTAGAAGAAGTAAAAGTTGTTTGTTTTTTTGTTGTTGTTGTTGTACCTCAAGCAATCAATTATTCTTTCTCTTCTCTGGCCTCTCCCCACTTCTTCTTTCTTGAAATGCACTGCTCCAGACTGAGGCCTGATACTCGGACTGCCTTATAAGTTCTATATTTTCATTTAATGAAAGGTAATTTGTCACTTCTATTGCTTTCTTAAGGAAATCTTACCAATATGGCATTGTGGGTGCAATGACATCTGTTAGCACAGGATACAATCTACTACAATATGAAAAAACACAACATGTGTTTGAATTGTTTTTTAATTCAAAGGCTTGTACTCCTAGCAGGAGTCTTAAGCGATATAGTATCCAATAGCCTTAATTCTCACTGTAAGTTTTTGTGACTGACCTGGTTAGTGGTGTCAAGATGTGAACCACCATGCTGAAAGGATTATCTGAAGTGTACAATCCTCAGAGGATTGTTTCAAGGCATAGAAGTACTATCAGAGAGTCAAAATTTTAGCCTGTGCCCCTGTTGTAAAGCAGTTTGGGTGGCCAGAAGAAGTAAAAATCTGAACTTTTCCACTTAACCCCAGCCAGATGGGACAATCTGAGTTTGAGGCACTACAAGAAGCAGGTGAGAGAACTTTTTTATGAAAATGGCAATGGTGTTAGTGGCCACCAGAAATTAAGGTCCAGGGTTAATTGTGCAGCAAACAGGAACAGTATGTTTTTATTAAATAAAGTAAAAAAAAAAAAATAGAAAGCCCATTCTAACTGGCCTAGCAGATTTAGCAGATTGATTGTACATCTGAGCTATGTATCTGGGAAAGAGCAAACTGTTGTCTACCCAGTCTGTTATGGTGGAGGCCAATTCATTTTTAGCTCTGAGGAAGGAAGGCCCCAATGTCATTCCTAGGTCAGATGAAGACAGTTCATAGTTTCCTTGAGTTGCCATCGCATGGGAGGAGACCAACACTTCTGAAGCCAAAATGGACAAGTTGTGTCTGAAGAATCAAAGATGGCTTGTGATGTTTCTTGAGAATCAGGGTTAATATAATCTGGTCATGAAGGCATAGTGTCACCCAAAGAAAATTTTAAAGACCTTTATGTGATTACACAGGCATCTAGTTCACATACCTGGAACATAACCTTTTTACTGTTCTCTTACTGACTTGTAACCTCCCATGTTTAGGGATATTACAATGTTTCTGAGTGATCTGATTCATATTTCTGTATTTGTTCTTATAGCAAAAAGCCAAGAAAATAGTTTTAACTCTGTGCATTTTTTAGTGATATTTCTAGTAAATAGTTAAGAAATATCCATCCATAATATGTTTCTAGGAGTTGTATTTTATGTTTTTATTTATATCTCTTCAGGCTCAAGTACCATTATAAATATTAGATTCTGGAGTGTTATGATGAGTTAAGTATTTCCAAATGTCTTCTCTTAATCTATCCTAATAATGCAGTCCTTTCGTACGCATAATTCCCATGAAAACAAGTGGGAGCACTACATTGTAGAAGGAATTATGGATACATATGCCAAGATGTCTCACCTTTGAGTCATTGTCTTAACTTGACTGACAAAGAATAAAGTTAACCAAAAGAAACTGATATTGAGAGTGGAAAGAGCGTTATTGGGGATGCTTTGAATTCCAAATTTGTTTATCCACTGGAAGATATATGCCAATGGAATGATAATAATCACCATATCTGATAGAAATCTCAAATGAATTTACATTCACTAATACTTTCCAGGAAATATTTTGCAAGTAGATCATACGCCTTCTAGTCAATAAAATTCCGTATAAGTGACTTGATACTAAGAATTCCAACCTATATATAAACCTATATATATAAAGTGGAATAGTGATAAATATTCATCATATCGACTCAGATTGGGCTTTTTTGCAAAGTTAAACTAGAAATAACATAATGTACCGTGTGAGTTTACCTACTCAACCTTCTATAAAGTGTAAATCCATAAAACTTTACAGTTTTTATCTGCATCCATAGTAAGGCCAGAAAAAATATTAGTAAGAATACTTAACACCACACAAAAGCATTTTGCTGCTTTCTACTGGCTTTTCTTCTGTCTTGTCATCTATGCATACTTTCTGTAGCAAGATTCTGTAATGTCCTAAAGCTCCAGCTTTCATTGCTCATTTCCTGATTTTTCAGCCGTTGTTTTTAAACTTTTCCCCATGCTTTATTTGAAGCTCAGGAGGCTTTTACTATTCCCAAAACATCAGTCCTTAAAACTCTTTTGTTATGTTGCTATGTGAGTTGAGGACAGTTCAACGACTGCTGATGTCCTTGAAATCTCTTCCTATCACACTATCTTTTTTTCATTGCATCCCATTTCTTGTATCCTTATGTTTAGATTGCAAGATCTCTGGTGAAAACACTAGAAGTTTTTTCTGTGCTTGCAGAGAGTGCAAAACAGAGGGCTTTTAGGCTCTATCTTAATGAGATGAATAATCAGAACAGTAGTAATACAGATAAGGTTTTAACTTCTACACTCTTAGTTCCTAGAAACACAGACAGACTCTTCAGGTCCTAACAACTTTTTTGCAATAGAATTCCATCTTTATCCCAGGAAGTTGAAAGGTTGGGGCCATAGAAAACCAAGGAAGCTGCCAAATACAAGAAAAGCAGAACTTATCTTCAAAATATTTCTGTTGGGTGCTCTCTATTATCTTTGCTTCTCCTATGTCATACTTCAGCAAAAAGAGTCTAGGTCCAATAACAATTGTTCTGAAAGCTTTTTGACTCTTGAGTTCATAAATGTTTTCTGCTGTGTGGTACACAGTGTTAACACAGACTCTGTAGGTATGGCTGAAGGATATATCAGTCCAGCTGTAGACTGAGGGGCCTTTTTTGCCAGCTGGGAGTGCATGTGGTGGAGCAAAAAAAAAAAAATCTGGTAAAAAGAGACATTATAAAGCTGTGGTGGAGGCACCATACTGCAAAGAGGGGTCAAGATGTTGAAAGGCAATGTGGCTTGCTGGCCAAGGGACTGGAGAGAAGATCCATGAAGTGTTGTTGGACAAGGAGGGACATAGGAACGGGACTGAAATAAATACTCATAAGAGCTATAAGCTCTTGAGCATGAATGTATGCAGGCTTTGGAATCAAGGTCAGGCTGGGAGAAGCCTATAGAGTCTAGGCAACATCAAGGCGGATTTTGTTCAAAGAGTGAGGGGGGAAAGGTATTGCAGCGTCCTGGAAACAACCAGTGCTTTTAAGATGTTGCAAGACGTTCTAGATGCTGGAAGGCTATAGGCATTTCAGTGTACTCTGTGTTGGCACTATCAGATGTGATGGGATACTTGGGGAAGTGGAAGGCACAACTCTGCAACCCAATATGAAGCTTAGCAGGAACCTCTAGCTAAACTATATCACAAATGTTTTGGTGCAGAGTTTTTAAAAACACATAATTTGTTCTACCACCACTGGATGGATTTGTAGTTGACAGTATTTGAATGAGGGCAGTTAATTTGAAAAGAGGCCAGGTATCACTTTCCAACACATACTGTCTAATGTTGGGAAAGAATATTGGGCTCCTGCTCTGCTAGTCAGCATAGCTCTTTTGCTTCTGGCTTGTCCAGAGGCTGTAAATGTAGAAAGCATATCAATGATCTGTGTGGATGGGAATGTGAGTATCACACAAAGGCACTCTGTAAACCACATTTTCAAACAAGTGTCTCATAATCAAAATAGGGAGCTTTAGCCACTGTAATTTGAGAATTACAATAATCATTCAGCAAAGTAGATTTATAAACTTTATCTGTGGTTTCCAAATGTATATGAAGACAGGCTGAGGGAGTTGGGGCTGTTCAGCCTGGAGAAGAGAAGGCTCCGGGGGGGGAACTTATACTGACCTTCCAGTACCTGAAGGGGGCCTACAGGAAGGCAGTGGAAGGTCTATTCATAAGGGTTTGTAGTGATAGGACAAGGAGTAATGGTATTAAGCTAGGAAAAGATAGATTTAGGTTAGATATTAGAAAAAAGTTCTTTAACATGAGGGTCATAGAGCATTGGAACGGGCTGCCCAGAGAGGTTGTGAAGGCCCCATCCCTGGAGTCATTCAAGGTCAGGCTCGATGAGGCTCTGAGTAACCTGATCTAGATAGAGATGTCCCTACCTGTGTAGGGAGGTTGGACTAGATGACCTCTAGAGGTCCCTTCCAGCCTGAAACTTTCTATGATTCTATACTTTTTTGCCCATTCATGTGTCATTTCAGTAATTGTCCCTTTTCATTTTCTTAGTGCTTTTGGTCTTTGTCTTGGCCTAACCTGCCGAAAAGAAAATTTTGGATGACTATTGGATGCTTGGCATGACTTCAAGGATTTTTAATTTTAAAATCTGACACATGTTTTTTCTCTCTGAATGTTATAGTAATATTTATATAATGGAAGAAGAAAATGCCCTGCACATCTCAGGTCCTCATTTAGCAACTTAGAAAACAGAGACGTCATTAGCAAAAAGGATACAAAGGCAATGGCTCAAGCTCAGTTTCTCAGTCTATGTGGCTTATCTGTTTGTTTTCAGGAACTTAGTTCATTGTTTAATCTCTGTTCCTCAACTGTGTGATAGAAAAGGAAATCCCCCTACATTTTGCAGAATCTAAAGTTCAAATCTCTTTGGACCGTATGAATTTTGTGTCATTAGAGCACAACAGTCACATGTTACTCTCATTTAAAGTCTCCAGATACTCTAACTTGAGCAAATGTGTAAAAACAAGTTGGTATGAACAAGTGTGGAGATTAGCAAATGTTTCCAATGGTCAATGAAAAGAAGTTCTGTGGAGCATCAGTCTAGTGAGATTGCTGAAACAAGGTGGGGAAAGAGCTGATTTTTAAATGAAACAGGAAGAGTGGAAGGGATGGATCATTTAATATGCTGCCCAAGATACATCTTTTCTACAGAACATCTTTTTATAACTGTAATGTATTTCTAGATTCACAAGGGAAATTTGTCAAAATACTCAAAAGGAGTTCTGCATTCAGGTCTTCAAATTTGAATTGAGTTCTTTAGTTTCCTTTTATTTATTATTTATCTTAGATCATCACTGTTCTGTTCATCTTTTGCACAACTTTATTCTGATTTCCCATTGCTCTGTTCCTTAGAACTTTGTAACAACATGATAATACAGTCCTGAATTTTTTCTTCATCTATTTAGATTTTATCAATCATGATACTTACTTCGGTGTGTGGTATGAGGTTGTCTAAACTCTGTGTTATAGAGCTACTTTTTAGCTAACTAAATTCCAAACATGTTTATAAAACTATTTCCTATTAGATATTTTAGGGAGTGGGGTTTTTATTGTTTGGTTGGTTTCTTTTGTTGTTGTTGTTTTGTTCTGTTTCGTTTTGTTTTCCCCAAGGAAAAGTGGATAGTGAAGAAAGGAAGACCTCCCTGTTTAAAGGGAGTCCAAAACCTAACAGTACAACAGTAAAAACAAATGCTTTTAAAAATGTATGTGGAAATTAGCACAGGTTATCTGAAGATGAGCCGTTAGCCTGTACAGATAGGAGGGTGATGATGTGTCTGATGACTAAATCTGAAATCTCCAATTTGTTCCTGGTAAGAGGGGAGAGGAAGTTTGTCTGTCTGCCACTGCAGTAATTTTCCACTTTGTCAAATGCCTTATATTTCATTCTTTCTACAGTATTTTCAGTAAACACACACACATACAGAAGCTACAAAGCTATTTTTTTAGAGATTTCTCAGGTTTCCCGCTGAGAGTTTTGTAATTTACTAGGTGTGCTTATATGACTTAGAAGTACATTAAACTTTCCTTGTTGTCAGTCTGACATGTGAAGTTTAAGCTTGGAACAATGGAAGTAGAGAGCAGTGAGAATAAATTGACAGCTGTCTCACATCAAGCTCAAACTACAGAAATGAAAATACATTATCATGAAAACTGTATTGGAAAATGTGTCTCAAATGAACTCACGGGCATAAGTAATGAATCATATCTAATTGCATGTTGTATATTCTAATAGATTTAACAGTACTTGCCAAAATAGGGAAACTGATGTTTTTGAAAAATGAAAATTGTACAGTGGTATTATATAACAGATTAGATCTAAGAATTCCAAGTAGGTTGATAAAAGCTGTAAATTTGTGCTAGAATTATGTTTAGAGCTAACTACTTTTAGTCAACCTTATGGAGTAAAACAACATTCCAAATATATTCTAATTTATCCCCTGCTCAGGTGGATGTGGTTTTCAGTATATGGTTGTCCTTTGTGCACTAAACTGGAAAAATAACCTCTCTCAGTTCAACACTGAGTGCAAATACAAGCTGAATGTTCCAGGAGATTGTGGCAGTCCATCTTAAATGAAAGGACTGAGGCAATGGTCCTCTTTTATCACCATTCCTTTTGGAAAAAACACATTTTCAAAGGTGTTTGTGTTTCACCAAGGGCTGAACTATCAGTGGCCCTTGCAACTGAGCATGTAGGACTCGCCCTTGTGTTTTGGTAGAAAAAACTCTTGCACAGTCCTTTGTCCTGACACGTGAAGAAATACGGTTATCAGTGAAATAAAACAAACAAAACCAAAGATCTGGTCACTTAAATTAGTGAAAAAGTGTATGGTTTTATTCCAGTGTGCTGGACAGCTGCTTACTGGAGCAGACATTTGAATAATCAGATATTTAAGAGTAGTTTTCTTCCTAAACTAATAGAAGGAAAAGAGGTGTTTTTTTGGTTTGAGCATAATGAACACCAGAGACAGGTGGGCTGAAATGATGAAAATTGTTTGGACTTCACCTGGAGGGAGCATTAGCCTATTTAAGTAAAATTTTAATTTTTTTAATAGAAGGTATGGTATCATAAAGTGTGCAGAAACAACAACAAAAAAGCCAGCCCAAAACCTACTGAGATACATGGAAAAGAGAATAAATGTCACTGCTCAACTGTTACTCAATTTTCTAGGTGTTTACTAAGAGATAACATCTTTATACGTCTCTGTAAAGCAAATGGACTACAAAAATTTACCAGGTTATTGCAACAGAAAGGGTAGGAGAAGTTATAGCAAAATCTGGCAAAGTATTTTTAAAATAGATGTATTTTAGAGGTTTTAAAAAATAACAGCTGATTTTTTTTTTCTCTATCTTCAAGTTATGAATATACAGTTTGAGATACTTAAAGTGACCAAGCCTTCTGGACATTTATTCTCTGGAAATTATTTCTTAAGTTTTAGAATTCACATTTCTAATTGCTTTTGAATATTTTGATTATAGTGTTAGCCAAGTCATACTTTAGGTATTCACAGGGAAGCAGGGAGCATTTTCAGATAAATGTTGCCAGTCATCTTTACTAATTGAATCTCTTGTATATTAGCACAGTGATATAGTCTTTTTGAAATCAATACCGTATCTTAATACTTCTTAGAGCAAGCTATTATTAGCACTGAAATCAGCTAGATATATCAGATAATTACAGCTGCACAAAAGCCACCTATCCATTATAAGTAAACAGTGGGATAATTAACCTGCAAGATTTTTCCTGACCCTAAACTGAGGGTCAGTCAAGCTGATTATATCATATTTGAAGTGCAAAGACACTGGCTAGGGTCTCAAAAAATACTATCACTGAATTAGCATATTGTTTTGTTCAAGTTGGTACGCTGTACTTCTTAACACACCAGCTTGACACAGCTTTGTGCTGACACAGTACCGCTCTCTACTACTGCTTCAGGAGCTACCTTGACCCAAAACAGATTTGTAGGATCTCTTCCCAGTACTCTGCTGCAAACACAAACTGCAGTGTCTCACTATATTAGTTTTGAAGAGGTTTTGGAAACTAAGGAGTCAAAATGTTAATCCTTCTGAAAATACTACTAGTTGGGAAGGCAAAGTGATCTTCTATTTCACTAGTGTTAACACCATTAGGAACTTGCTGCTATTCCAGCTCAAGTGTAAAGATGATGAATAAAGTTAAGTAAATTGCCATGTAAGGCTTAGTGTCATAAAATAGTCTGATTGGAGATTTTTCTCCCATGAACAGAAGTGATATGATCCATCTCTTTTTAATAACAGTGCTCTTCAGCCACTGCTTTCAACCTGTATACAGATCTGCCTAGTGTCTTCCACAGAAATCCAGTAAAAGGTAGATAGCAGTAAGTCTAATTCTTAGGAATTTTCTTAGGTGTTACTTTTTTGTGTTTGTTTGTTTGCTTGTTTAACACTTCTGTGTGTCATCTTTCAAAGCTGTGGTAGTTAACAACTTAAAGCTTTGTTCATGAACAGGTTTTGGTGCATCTGCCCATCTGTTCTTTCCTTTGGATAGTACAGAGGGAAGAAGTGCCAGTCTACTACCTTTCTGGACCCGATGAGTCACCAGCAGCGTAACACTCTTAGGAAAACTATAATAAAGACAACTTCACGTTCAGGAGGTGAACACAGTCTCAGTCTTGCACAAGCACAGATACTGACTGCCGAGAGAATACGCAAGGGAAAGAATTATGGTGTGCTTGTTACATTCTTCTTTTCCTTCTCTTGGACTGCTGTCAGACATGCTGTCACAGGCAGGATATTGAACCAGTTGGACTTCTGATCTGATCCCATTCAAATGTTCTTAGAGCAACTGTAATACCTAAAATCTGATCCAATGTATAGATAATTAACTTCCTAATACAAAGAAAACAGTGTGGCATAGTAGCAAAATGCACATTTCCTTACACATTGTACATTTCTCTAGCTATTTGCAGCACTTTTTTGGCAGAATGTTAGCAAGACTAGAAGATGGATAAAATACTTCTATACCATCTTTTGGACATTGTTTATGTGCATGATTCCTGATGATCAAGAGCAAGCTGATCCTGATAGGCAAGAGCAAGAACTAGATTGCCTATGATGGTGAATAAAATAAGGCTTGTGGAATTTTGGTGCCTAAAAACTAGAGAATAACCCAGGAAATCAATGCTCTCACAGCTGCTTAAATCTGCATGTGCCTAAAACTCAGCACAGATATATTACTATGGATTTCCATGGACACTTAAACTTAGGTTCCTGCATGTAGTGACCCAGTGTGACCACTACCTTCTTGCTTCTCCTTCATATCTGCTAAAATCTAGAGATAAAAAACAGTGACTCTGAAATGCTGCCTTCATCTTTGAAGGTGTCTGATATGTTTTGAGAGAGGTACTCGGTACACTTCTAGTGCAGATGGGCAGCGCTAAGTTCTGCATAAATCCCTAAGTGTGATCACACCTCTGTTATCCTGGTTTTAACTTCCAAGTTGTTTAACAGTCTGAAGGGGATTTCTGGGGAAGAGGAGCCGGTGGGTGTTGAGCTTTTTGGTAGCGAGCCACTGTACAGGTAGGAATGGCAGATTCACAGGGCAAAGGAGAACAAGAGAGAGTAGCTGGCTGCATGCCAGAGAGACAGAGGGAGGGGAAGAAGTTGCATACTGGTCTGTTTGTATACTTTGAATTAGAGGGCTTTGGTTTAAGAAATAGTTCTATAAGACTAAATGCATCCTTATTTCCTATGGGTTTGTATTTATGAATTGATATTTTAATTGAGTAATATTCAGGCTGCAGTATAAACTAGACAAGAGAGAATGAATTTGAAAGAGAGGCCTTTACTGAGAAGTAGATTCTGCACTGCTGAGTGAAAGCTGCATTCACTTCATTTTCTTTCAGCTAGCAGACACCCTATCCAGCTGCCTGCTTCACAAAGTTTGTAGGAATGTTAAATCTTTGAGACCCTTTCCCATATACCGGACTTAGGTGGAATTGGTTACTGGAAGTGATCAAGAGGAGCTGAGCAAGGCAACAGTACTCATTTTTCAGGAATCTATGTAAAAAGGAACAATAGTCTTTGGTCCAAGGAGCTTTTTGTTCTCTCAGTCTACAAAAAATACTTCTAGGCTTGGTGTCTTAGTAAAGATCTGGTGTTTCTTTCATTTAAACTCATTTAAATATGCCCATTATTTCTTATTCATAGAAATCTGATCCATATCCTGAAGAATCAGGTCAGGTGCCAGGCTTCTAGGAGTAACAGCTTCTGATGGAAGGCTATTACTGGTGCTTCTCTCTACCCATACCCTAGAAAACGGCACCACACACCCTGCATTTCTGTTTCCTTATTCTCCCCTGCTCTTCATAATATGATTGTTCTACAATGGATTATTCAGTTTCCCAGCTCCAAATAATCAATTCCTTTCCCTAAATACTTAATAATTAATGGCAAAAAAATCAGGAATTGTTGCCAGGTAGACATGTTGCGTACTTTTTAAAAGCGTCAGGTTTCTTTCTTATTTCTTTAGAAATCTTTGGAAATTTCAGTTAAAATCATGTCATTTCACATTATTTCTCTGTCAGCAATTTTCTTAATCTAGGAAAAGAAAATAAATTGGAATATGTCTAGGAACATGAAGTGGTAAATAGTAAAAACTTGACAGTTGGTAATAGTATTTTATTAGAATCATCTTTGATAACAACTCCTCTGGTACCTGTTATATGTGCTCATGAATAGCCACTGAACTAACACAAAGCATCTGGTGCTTTGGCTGAATTTAAATACCCCAACCTAATAACCTTGTAGAGGAATTTATCAGTCACCTAGAAATGAAATTCACGTACCAGGCCTGACCCATCAAAAAGAAAGAGACTCCACACAACCAGAAATACATGTCAGTAGGTCCAAATGCAGAACCAGATTTTAAGTGTTGAGCATTGTTTTGTATTGTATGTTTTACATAGAAGTTAATAGTTTAGAGGTAAAGAGTACTATAATTATACAGGTAAATACGCAGCCACTGCCTACAATGTAGCCCTAGAAAAAGAGTCAGAAAAATGTATTTATTTAAAATTGGATTCACTGATACATGAATGTGTAGATTTTATAGTGAGTAATAAAACTTTACATGCAAGACTAGCTCATATTGCACATTCTTTACATTTTCTAGAATTCTTCACCTAAGCAATGCTTAAATGTTGTTTTTACAGTATCACAGGCAGTTACAAGTAGTTTTGGGGAAGTATTTTATGTACTGTAAGTTGAAATTAATGTTACATACATGCACATTTTCTGTGATTATTCTTGCAATATGTTTTCTTCTGATTGTGGTCAGTTGTGTTTGATTGGAGCTTTTTCCCTAATTCCATTTATTCGATAAAGAAAAGACTATCATTTTTCTAGTTAGAGAACAAAATAATTTAAGTTCAATGTCTTTGCCAATGTGCATTTTAAAAATGATACTTTTGTTATGTCTTCTGTCAGTGAAACTGATTGACCGATAAATGTTTTCTTCTCTGGAAATCATTTAATGGACTTACAGTTTTTCACTGCTTTTTAAAAAATCAGTGTAATTCAGACTTTAATGAAGAGTCTGTTTTACTTAATGAAATATAAGCTTCCTGTTATTTTCCATCTTATGCCTTTTAACATTACTAGTTATTTATTAAAAATAATTTTGATGTTATGACTTAAGCAATTTTAAGTTTTTACAATTACTCTTTTTGCTCTGAGTGGTGGGTTTTTTTCTAGCTCTTCCAGCCTGGCATCCTGCTATGGGCTTTAAGATCAGATATATTGGAAGGTGATAACCATAAATCTTTTAATCTGTATTGGGATTTTACCTTTTTCAGATACTTCAACACTGAATAATAATGTTATTCCAAAAGTAAAATTGTCTTCAGTCCTTTATTTCAAAAGAGAAAGGCAGGAGATATTTATATACTTTATTTATTTCTTTATTTATTTTAATGTATGTGATCGCATATTTATTCCCTTTCCTTATCCTAAGAGCAGTTCTGTTGTAATGTTTATATTTTGTCTTTTTGATTATATTATTTTCAATGCTTTATAAAATTCTCAAGTTATGATCTTGTAATCCAGGAAAAACTTCTTGATTGTATGTTGCTGTTCATGCTCAGGCCATCAGCTTTTAGGAGAAATGAGTTACATACTAAATATTTCTCAGGTATATTGCTTGCTGTGTGTGTAATAGATGTAGTAGTCTATTATTTGATCATGAATGAGAAATACAGTATTCCGTGCAAATACTAAAAAATAAAAATGGTACGCACAACCATGAGGGGAAGATGGGCAGCGCCCAAGACAATTACCGTATGAAATCTGAGTATTGACCTTTGTTTATTAATTGGCTGTTTTGGGGCTTTTCTGTTTCAGATCAGGTCATCTAAGGAGCTAAGAAAACTGTCATATCTGATATGAAATAGTAAAAATTCCCAGCAAGCTTAGGAGATTGGCTGCTTTTTCCTTACCCAGTAGATGTCTCTTTTTAACCTATCATTAGGAGATTTTGGTACCGCCATTTGTTTTCGTATTTGCAAGAGGTTTTGTTTTTTTTGTCTTTCCATTTTAGACGCACTGCCTGTACATATACAACAAGGGTTTTTTCTCCATATAAACTGTTTTGTAGATGGTCATACTCTGTCCCCTTGCACATTTTTTTCAGATCTCTTAAAACAGTGTCTTTGAGTTTCAGGTTTGATGCTAGTGAGGTTGTATCATCCTTCCTCTTTTCTAAGTAGTGTGTGCCATAGATATTCTGCAGCTGAAAGATGAAAACTTGCAACTTTCTTTGGCAAAATGTTTAATTTTAAATTCAAATAAAGTTGTTTGATTGGTGGTGGCTTTTTTTGTTGTTGTTGCTTTTGGTTTTGTGCTTGTTTTTCTTGTTGGTTTTGTTTGTTTGTTTTGTACACTGCCTGGCATAGCTCCAGTACTTATCCTTAAATTCTCTTTTATTTTTAAGACTGATATGGAGATATTTAATAGAATGACATCATAACATATATATGGAAGTTGTTAACACTGAATAATTAAATTTGGTGAGCCTTTTTTTTTGTTTCGTTTGTATATGTGTTTAGTCTGTTTAATTTCTCATTGATCTCTGGTTCTGACAGGTAAGGAAAGGAACTTGAAGACCTTTCAACGCACTTTTTAGTATTTAGTTTTTCATTCTATTATATGTAACTGTTTTACCTAATTTTGTGTCTGGTATTTCATTCTAAGTAATGCTAGTTTTTTCACTCGCATAATAGATGAGTAACTAAGACATTTTTTCACATATAACCAGTCAATTGCTCTTCTTTTACCTTTACTTTGTCATTTTTGAGTTCAGGTGACCCAAAAATCAGAAGAATTTTCAAAGATGGAATTATAATTCATACTTTAATGCCATTTTATTGTTATCTGCACATCTTCCTACATTCTCAAATGCTTTTGAACTTTTAAGGCAGGGACTCTAAGCTAATTGTGGCATGAATTAATAATTCTAATAAAAATTAAGTAATTCAAGATTTTTAAAATAGATACTTCTTCTTCTCATATATTTAATAACATATATGACCTACAAGTAAAATCTGAAATAATCTCATGAGTTTCTTGATTAATGGAGAATTCTCTTAATTAAAGAAAAATCAGAGAGCAAATCAACAAGTGTAGAACAAATCATATTGCTTTTTGTTAAAAAGTTACAAAAAAAAAAAAAAGCGCGTATTCCAAAGAGGCTATTTTGAAATTTGCTAAACTCACTTCACTATTTTAAGTATATCACTAAAATTCACAAAGTTGTGCATAAACAGTGCAATTGGACCAATTGACAAATTGTCTTAGAAGAACTTATGGGAAATAAGAATATGAAAAGGTCTTTGTTTGATTTGGGTTTTGGTTATTTCTTCATCAATGCAATGACAAAAATCGGTTTTGCCACCAGGTGAAAGAATTTGAATCCCAAAACTGGGAGATCACAAAGTATGAAGCTCTTTGCACACAAGAGCAATGAATTCGGTTTGATTCTATTGCTTACAGTTTTATTATTTTAATCAGTGTCAGGACTTCTTATACTTTAAACTTTCTTTCACATCCCACACCAAGGGAAGCCAAAGTTCTGTATTCCTGTGGCAACACTACTTCTGGAAACCATTATTCATTTTTCTCTTCTGTCTTTGAGGGAGATGGCTGTAATTCAGATTGCACTTACTATTGCCTGCTGAGATGTGGAATGTACATGTGATAAAGAAACCTAAGATTTGGAGGATGGTTCCACACTGGTCTGTGTAGGATGATAAAGTTTTGTGTGACTTACCTTTGCATTAAACTAACAAGGGACGAACATGGGCAGGTAATACTAAAAACTGTAGTGAGACCCTGATGTGCTTTAAATGCTGAGTTGGACTGCAACATCTAAAAGAAAGTAAAAGAAAAAGCCCCCAAAACTACCTTACAAATAAAATTCTCATATATGTAAAGAGAAACAGAAAGTACAAAACGGAGGTCAGTAGTATTTTCATTTCTCTCTTGTATTTTGACGTTTTTGTTAGTGAGTTAGGAAATCAATAAAGACTAATTTCATTGGCAAGGATTAGAGTACATAGGAAGGAACACTCAGGATGTGTATATTTGCTTTCAAGGGCACTTTCAGTAAAATATGTTTATTATAAAGTGAATTAAATGGTTCTTTTTGTTTAGTTGGCTTATATACCAAGGATTAATTCTTTAGAATACTCAATGTACAAAAAAAAAGTTTGTGATATTGGATATGCGAAAAGTGTTTTGTTTATTTCAGTTACCTTCACACCATCGTAATGAATGCCTGTCTGTTAATCTGAACCATTTCATAAAAATCATAAATCATAAGAAATGTAACTCAAAGTGTCAGTATAATACAGGAAGTGTCTTAATAACTCCTTGTTAATCAATAATGTTAAAAATCTAAATATATTCCATGTGCCTAATCTGTGATGTAGTTTTTCTGAAAGAAAAATGCAGGGTTCTGTACCTGCTATTGGAGATTAACTAATTTGCATCTGGAAAGTTAGAGGTATTAATTTTGGAGTTGAGAATGTGGTTGCAGACTGAATACCCAGCAACAGAAAACACTCAGACATTGGCAGGAGAAAAAAAGAAATTCCTCAAAGCTGAGGAGGAGCCAGATGTGCTTTGAACCAAAGCCTCTGGCCCCTGAGCTATGCAAGACCACTAGGAAGAAATGCTGAGTGACAGGAGTAGGTGACTCCATGCAGCATGGGTTGGAGGCAGTCATCTGCCAACCTGACCTGTTGTCTAGAGAAGTTTTCCACTTGCTTAGGAGCCAGATCTAGGACATTGTGGAGAGGCTGCCAAAGCTGGTCCAGACCTATGGTTGTTACCTCCAGCTGTTATTCCATGTAGGCACCAATGATACTGCCAGGGGCAACCTGGAGACTATCAAAACTGACTACAGAGTTCCAGTCATGATAGTCTGGGATATGGGGGCCCAGGTGTTGTTCTCAGTCTTGTAGGGAAGGATTGTAAGGATACTGCACATCGACACTCGGTTTCAGAGCTGTTGGTGGGAACAGGCATTTGGTTTCTATGACTGTGGGACCCTGCTTGAGGATTAGCATCTGCTTGGAAGAGATAGGAATCCACCACCATAAGCAGGGCAACATTACTTTTACCAGCAGGATGTCTGACCTGGTAAGGAGGACTTTCGACTAGCCATGCCGGAGAGGTCAACAGTTACTGGTAGTCCTGTAAAAGAAGGATGGTCAGGGTTGACAGCAAAAAGACTGGGGTGATGTGAATGAAAGGGAGAACAAAATCAACAAAACAAGGCTTAAATGGGGTCATCTCAAGCAATCATGTATAAAGAAGTGCGTGCTTACAAGTCACCATTATGAAAAAAACCCAGACCTTTTCTGAGAAATCAGCATGCTGGGATGCCTCTCTGATGTGCCAGTACATTGCTGTAGAGAATAAACATGAGAAGTTAAGAGATCTCTTAACATCTGCTCTTGCAGGGCTATGATCTTATTGGGGTTGTGGGGATGTGGTGGCATGGCTTGCATGACCACAATAGAAGGATACAGGCTCTTTAAGAAAGATAGTCTTGGAAGGCAAAGAGGTGGATTTGCACTTTCTGTGAGAAAACACATAAAGCATGGAGCTTTTCTAGGAGTGAATGATGAGCCAATTGAGAGCTTATCAGTAAGGATTAAAGATCAGACCAGTATGGGTGACACCGTAGTGGGAGTCTGCTATAGCCTGTCTGACCAGAAAGAACAAGTAGATGAGGCCTTCTATAGACAGCTAGAGAGAGCCTCACATTTGCAGGCCCTGGTCTTCATGGGGACTTGAGCTACCCTGATATCTGCTGGAGTAACAACACAGTGGGACATAAGCCAATCCAGAAGGCTCCTGAAGAGCATTCATGACATCATCCTCTCCAGATGATAGAGTAGCCAATGAGCAGAGGTGCTCCGTTGGCTCTTGCACTCACAAAAAAGGAAGGAGTCATTTGAGATGTGAAGGCTGAGGGCATCCTCAGCTGCAGTGAATGTGAGATGGTGGAGTTCAGGACTTAAGCAAACTGGACTTAAACAAGTCCATGGACTGTGATGGGAAGCATCCACAATTACAGAGGGAGCTAGCAGATGCCATTATGAGGTCACTTTCAATGGTCTTTGAACAATAATGGTGACTGAGGGGAAGACAAGGACTGGAGGAATGCAAACACTACTCCTGTCATCAAGAAGGGCCTAGGGAACTACAGACCAGTCAGCCTGACCTCAATCCCCATGAAACTGATGGAATAGCTAATCTTGGAAATAATTTCCAAGCCCATAAAGGACAAGAAGGTGATCAGGAGTAGTCAGCATGGCTTCACCAAGGAGAAGTCATGCTTGACCAACTTAATAACTTTCTATGATGAAATGACTGGTTTGGTAGATGAGGGGAGGGCAGTGGATATTGTTTACCTTGTCTTCAGTAAGGCTTTCAACACTATCTGTTCTCACAGAGAAGCTGTTGAAATATGGGCTGGCTGTGCAGACAATGAAGTGGACTGAAAATTGGCTGAATGGCCAGGCCCAGAGGGCATTGATCAGTGACAGTGTGAAGTCTTGGAGAACAGTAACTAGCGATGTTACACAGGAATCAGTACTGGGTCCAGTCCTATTTGATATCTTCATTAATGATCTGAATGATGGGGCAGTGTGCAGCCTTAACAAGTTTGCTGATGATACAAAACTGGTAGAAGTGGCTGGTATGACAGAGGATTGTGCAGCAATCCAGAGGGACCTCAACAGGCTGGACCTCTGACAGGAACCTCATGCAGTTCAACAAGGACAAGTGATATGTCCTTCATCTGGGAATGAATAACTCCATGCACCAGTATATGCTGGGGGCCAGCTGGTTTGAAAGTAGGTCTGCAGAAAGTTAACTGGAAGTCCTGGTTGTGATCGAGTCGAACATGAGTTAGCAATGTGCCCTTGCCACAGAGACATCTAATGCTATCCTGGGTTGCATTAGGAGAGTATTGCCAACAGGTCAATTTGGGTGATCTTTCCTATCTACTCAGCATTGGTGAGGCCACACTTGGAGTGCTGCATTCAATTCTGGGCTCCCCAGTACAAGAGAGATGTGGAGCTACTGGAGAAAGTCCAGTGAGGGCCCACTAAGATTGTGAAGGGACTTGACCATCTCTCCTATGAGGAAAGACTGAGAGAGCTGTGACTGTTTAGCCTGGAGTAGAGAAGACTCAGGGGGATCTTGTAAACGTGTACAATTATCTGAAGTGAGGAAATGATAAAGAAGGAGCCAGGCTTTTTTGGTGGTACCCTGTGACAGGAGCAGAGGCAATGGGCACAAACTGAAACACAGGAGTGTCCCTCTGAACATCAGGAAACACTTTTTTTCACTGTGAGGGTGACAAAGCACTGGCACAGGTTGTCCAGAGGGCTGTGAATTCTCCATCCTTCGAGATACTAAAAAGCTCTCTGAACATGGTCCTGAGGAATTAACTCTAGGTGGTCCTGCTTGAGCAGGGGGGCTGGACGAGATGAGCTCCAGAAGTCCCTTCCAACCTTCCAAACATTCTGTGATCCTGTAAATTCAGATGAAGTTAATACAAGTTTCATTAAACTCACTATTTATGATCGTATATTTCTAAATAATTCTTGGTAACAAGCAGTGACAATAAAGGGCATTCTAACACATTTTTTCTAGTGAAGCAATGTTGTTTAGATTATAGAAAAAATATCTTTTATTGGTTTCCTTTGGAGTAAATAAGCAGAGGAGAAGTACCTCAAGTGTCATTCATACCAAAATTTTGATGCTTTTGAAGATGAAAAATCTCATCCTGTAGTTTTAGGTGTGCTATGATTATTGCTGTCATTGTGAATGAGCCGTCAAGGAAAGAATTCTGATACATCATTACTGTGTTTAACAAGTTACAAGGGAGACTAGAAAGGACTTTAAGCCTTCTTATTAGCACTTACCAGTGCAATACACACCCCTGCATCACATGACTCAATCACGCTTTTGAGGCTGCACAGCTTTCCTATTCCTCCCGTTCAAAATATTGAATGGCCTGTGTTTGCTGTCCGGTGTAGGGACTGGCGTCCGGAAGTTCTCGGGCTGTCACGGAAAGATAGGCAGGGCATAGAAGCTGGGTGCCTAGCTTGCTTATCGCAAGAACGCACACGAGACAAGACGGGTATATAAAGCGATTGCGCACTTGAATAAACACCATTTGCTGCATCCTCATATTGGTGTCTGTGCTCGATGGCCCTGGAGCGCGGATAACTCCAGGCCCGCCCAGCTACCAAACGGGGATTGCCAAAAGTGGAACGGCAACAAATGGTGATCCCTGATGTGATAAGCTGGGTAGGCGGGCTGCTGGTGGCCGGAGAAGGGTTCGAACCACGGTAACCTTGGTGAAGGTGATTGGGTACTGGGTGGCGAGTTTACTGTTTCTGTGAAACCAAAAGAGATCACGCAATGTGTGGTTTGCCTCCTGAAGGAGGGAATCGTGAAAGAGACAGTTGATTGCCTGCAACCGAGTTCCTGGGAGCGATGCTCCACAGCTTTGGCGAAAAAGGAGCCATGACGGTGGGCTCTGCCAAAGAGTTAAAAATTCGGGGGAAGGTATTGCGCTTGCTGCGAGCGGCGCGAGATGGCTGCCGGCGCCCAGCGCGGCCCGGAGCGGCCGGCGGAAGGGGCAGCGCTGGTGCGCGCTGCGGCCGCGCGGAACCTGAGAAGCCACCGCCACCCCGGCTGTGGCTGCAGTGGGGCCGCGTCCTGGTGGGGGGGGCGGCGGCGGCGCCGGAGTGGCATCGGGTGTGATGGGGGGGCTGGTTGGGGCCCGCCCCCCCGAGTAGAGGCCCCGGAGGCTGTGGGCGCTGGGCCCGGTTCCTGTTGCAGCTGCTGCCGGAGGAGGCACAACTCTTGGCAGAGGCCGGGGGGGTGGCCTCCTCGCGGCATCCAGTATTTACCCCTGTTGTCCCTCAATACCCGAACATACTCCCCTCAGCTCACGAGTCTGCATCTTCGGTCCCAGTCAACGACTATCCACAAAAAAACTACAGGCAGCAAGAGACATTATTGATAGAGAATTAAAAGCAGGACATTTAGAGGAGAGTTTCAGTCCATGGAACACACCCATTTTTGTAATCCAAAAGAAAACATCGGGAAAATGGCGCTTGCTACATGATTTACGAGCCGTGAATAATCAAATGCATGATATGGGAGCACTGCAACCAGGATTACCCCTTCCCTCAGCCATCCCTCAGGGGTGGCCAATTGTGGTAATGGACATACAAGATTGTTT